>CBVK0101020496.1:0-10121 GCA_900067695.1 Picea abies
GGGGGACTTAAGTCCTAGGGAATATTTTATTAATATTTCCATAAAAGTGTAAGTTATGGATAATTATTTATCCTAAGTTCTTGGGGATGGGAATGAGTCACCAAGTGGCTAAAAATAGTTCTAAATATGACAAGTGTCCATTTTAAGGCATGTAATATATATTTTTTTCCTTAGTGTATTTGTGGGGGTGGGCATTCATTTTCTCATGTGCAGAAGGGGTCAAACCATCTAGAATATATGAGTATTACCTTATATGTAGAAAAAATATTGTAAAAGGGGTTTTTTGTATGGCAATCAGAGTTTTGTTGTCGAAGAGGGAGGTTGGAATGCCCATGAGCATTCTGATCTCTAGGTGAGAGTTTTCTTGGGAATTTTCCCCTAGTGCGTTGGGAATCAGATGTAGGGCTCTGAGACTTCCCACCCATCCTGTTGTTGGAACCCTGGAAGGGAAGTGGGGCAGTCAATGGATTGTTGAGTAGAGAAGGGAACACTTCCTTGGGTGTAACAGGCATGTAGGGAATGAGATACTATAGGCTAGTTGCGGGAGTGACACCTTGGACTGAACAACTCAGTTGGTTATCAAACCTTAGCTTGGCATTAGGAACCATTTTTCCCTGGTGGAGTTAAGCCCCAACTCGGGGGTGACCTATTGTTGAAACTATATGATCAACAAAGTCTATGGCTGGGAGGAACGTTTGTGTTCTATGTGCAGTTGTTGAATTTTCATAAAAGATAAGTATCTTTATGTGTTTGTCTCATTTACTGTGTGCTTAATTATCTATGTTTAATATGGTTTTAATTCTTGTATGTTGTTGCATATAAGTAATTGTTGTTATTATGTATAATGTTGCTTCCACATGTAAGTGTGGTGCTGATATTCAGTATTTGTAGTCATGCATGAGTATGACAGTTGTTGTTAGTTTTCCTATTAAATTAACCTTATGATAATGGTCATGAGTCTCCAGATCGATATTCAGTATTTGTAGTCATGCATGAGTATGACAGTTGTTGTTAGTTTTCCTATTAAATTAACCTTATGATAATGGTCATGAGTCTCCGAGGCAAGTGAGAATGGTTGTGTGCGCAGGGAAATACTCAGTGCACATATAGACTGGATTCGCTTGTGCACACACAAGGAAATCAGAATTGACATGTGACACCAAAATGGTTGCGCGCGTAGTGGTGAACACATGTTCAGAGTGGATTAATTGTACAGTAGTGTTGGTTTCTCAGTATGTTTGTGCGGATAGTTGTATTAAGTTACTTTCATTGTTATAAGTTGTGTCATAAGAGGAAAGTTGGGTGGCATGACTCAGCTTGGGGTTGAGAACGTTACTTCAAGTATTTACGCGTAGTCCAATGTTATAGAGTAGAATCTGTACACTAGATTTTGGAGTAGTGTTGCTCAGTAGTAAGTTGGGTAGCATTACAAGTTGGTTTCAAAGAACAGTATCTAACTAGGGGGATGGGTACGTTAAAGTTTGGTAATGGGGATGTTATAAATTGGTATAAGAGCGGTTTGGTAATGGGGATGTTACAAGGTGTATATCGAAGTATGGTTAAAGAAAACATTGATAAAGATAACTGAGTTAGATCAGCCAAATTTAGTTACAACTTCCAAGGAACCTCCAATCGAAGAATCTATAAAAAGCACCTTGACAAGCAAATAGAAAGGTCTCTCTTTCCATCATAGTAATCCAAGTAATCACATTATTTATTTTTTCTCAGTCGGTAGTCACCTAGCCTTTCTTGTTTCAAAATCTGTGGAAATCAAAGGCCAACCCCTAACTGTTTTCCTTTTCTGTCTTCCAGTTTTTTTTTTTCATGAACATTTCAGACATTACTATTTTTAATACAAACATTTATATATTTTTGCGAGGATCCCTAATTACTATTTTTAATACAAACATTTATATATTTTTGCGAGGATCCCTAGAGAACTATTTGGGGCATTACATTACTGATTTCTTAGACTTTGATTTTAAAGCATGACATTTCAAATGTATTTCCTATCAAAATATTTTTTGAGTCTAATGCAGTAATCATGTCAAGTTCTCTGTTAATGTGAACCAATTTCTGATCTTGTCCAATGATGTGTTATTTTGATCATGCTATGATGGAAATGTTATCTTTTTAGATTCCTTATCTTTATGGTTTATTGTCTTGTATTATATTGTGAATTCTCATACCCTCAAATAATCTTGGTTCTCTCTTAGGATTTTTTTTCATGTGAATATATATTTTCTATAAACATAGTATTTTATAGTCTTGTTTTGTAAAATACGAATTACTGATAAAGGAGTACCACCTCTTTAAAAATGTAGGGGGATTTATCTTCGTCGTGTTATCTTAAAGATATTAAACCATCTTTTTTTATCAACATTTATCTAAGTGAGAACATGTCAAGATGAACTCGACTGAAAATTGTTCAAGGGAAATGGGGTAGGTAGATACCCAAAAGGGACAGATTGTAGAATCAAGGAATCAAAAAAGGAAAAACACTTTTCTCACCATAAAATATTGATTGTTTAGCAGAGTTGTGTGTTTCTAACGAAACAAATACAACTAGTGGAAGCAAATAAATCAATGATTATGATTGAATGAACACTACAAGTAATACCATGTTATGAAAATGATAGATATTAAGTCTTAGAAATAGTTCAGCCAAGCTGAAAATTCCAGACAGTGTAAGGAAATCATAGGGGGGATTTCCTTTATTCATCTCTTGATTTTTTATTTATAATGCATGGTTGAGAAAGTTGATATGTGCTAATACCCCATACATAAGAGTGCTAATAACCGTGTGAAAGTGGAACAGTTGAAATGCTTTTTATATTGTACTAACAAACATTGAGGACAATGTGATAGAGTGCATATAGATGTTCTAAGACATATCTGAACATGTTTGTCGCTGTAAAGTTCTATGATACATGCATTATGAATTGACATGACTAGCGATATAATTTTGATTATAATTGATGTGTGTAGGAAAGATTGGAGTTGCTGAGGGTACAATTGTCAATGGTGGATAAATGCAAGAAGGTTGTTGTTAAAATATTGAATAAGGGATAGCATGAGTCCTTGGGTAGTATCTAACTGATAAGGTAATAGCAAGAAGATCATTGGCATCCATATAGGTATAAAAATGTCATGCCAATATAAAATGTGGCCTAAAAGGGATTGGATAAGAATCCCTTCTGAAATATTTTATATCCTAATGATATATTTATAATTTTGATTGATTGTTGTATATCAATCATACCCAAGTAGGGTATGGTTCAAGAAAGAAAACTTGAAAGACAAATGAAGGTACCTCTGATGGGAAAGGATGGTTAGAATCCTTGCATTGAATTCAAGGAAACGATGTGTAATAATTGACTTAATTTACATTTTGATTATGAATGGTTGTGCTTATGAATAACACACATGTTAAATGCATTAAGTAAACGTGGGTTGTATAAAAGAGGGCATTTATTTGAATTCCCTTATGGAAGGAAGACCTTCTAGTACCTCAAAATAATTGTGGAATGGTAAAGGGAAAGTGAGGAAATAGATGTGAGTGTTAGCATTGTGGTCACCAATAAAGAATAAATGTATGAATGCATTTAAGTAAATATATTAATATTCATAATTTCATATTTTTTTATGTTGATTTGAGGTCATAATCATCTCAAGATAGGAGACATACTCATGTCATGGAATTAAATGCCGATAAAGGTTTACCATGAGGTGAGGTGAGATGATTGGATGAATTTTCCAATTCACCATATTGGAGTGTCTGGCATAGACATGTGGCATTCTAGAGGTAATGAAAAAAAATCATTATGTGAATGTGGCCATGGGAATTGGCACATTGGTTTAATTTCATATGATGTTAGATTGCATCATGGAAAGATTGGTGTGTTAAATAATGCATGAGTAAGGAATGATAATTCCTTTCATTTCATTTGATTAATAGATAGAATTGATGAAAATTGTCTGTATGCACAATCTCCAGATTCCATATTGGACGAGTTTCCAGTGTAGGGTTCCAACCCTTTACAATATTGTAAGTGAAGGAAGGAGAGAGAGTGGAGATGGCCTCTTGAGGATGTGTCATGCCTCGTGTCGGCCAGTCTTTCCAATTAGAAGTGGACACATGGCGCTTAGCGAAGTCTTGAATCTTAGACGGGTCAAGGTTTCGTTTAGGATTCCAACCCCCTTTGAAAACGCATAGCGAAGAAACCTAGACATGTGTGATTGATGTCTTAGTGACGTAGAGTGCCACGAAGGATGACAAGTTTCATTCCCTAATTAGCAGAAGTCGAAATTGGGTCATGATTGGGTGAGGAGCCAATGATCTCGCATCTTTAACCCAATTCGTTGGATCGGGGCTCGTTAGATCTTAGCCATTCGATTTATTTGGATATTGGATATCCATATATCTGGAACCTTTTGATATTTCCCACCTTGGAGAAACCTCGAATGACCAAATTCCTAGATGAGACAAGGTTCTGGGTGAGGTTCCATGGGGAGGGGCCTTGGGGCCTCTTAGGTCCACATGTCACATTACATATTGTTCCACGTGTCTTGGATGTGTCATGGTTCTAGCACAATGTTTTGTTAGAGGTTTGGAAGATGTGATGACATCATCTTCCACGTGTTAAGCCACATTAGCTTATCCGTACAGATTTTCCTAGTTAGTTGTCATGTCATCGTGTCACATCAGCCACATGTCCGATTTTCATTAGGAGGTGGAATGCCAAATCATCCTCTATGTTAAGTCTTGCTATCTGGAACAACCAATATCCTGAAGGAATTGTTGGTGATATCCCTTTGGAATCTTAGATGCTCAAATGCTTCAAGGTTTTGTGTCACGGTTCCTTAGCAAGCTCAGGAGGGAATTGTCACCCTGAATATCTTAATCATCTGATATCCGGAAGATTTTTAGTGGAGTCTATTTAGGGAAGCATGGATCCCTGGATGTGAAGAGTTTCATCTCCGAGTCCCACTTTTAGCTTGTGATGTGTTCCAATATCTTAATCATCTGATATCCGGAAGATTTTTAGTGGAGTCTATTTAGGGAAGCATGGATCCCTGGATGTGAAGAGTTTCATCTCCGAGTCCCACTTTTAGCTTGTGATGTGTTCCACGTAGGTGGTGATGTGTTCTACCACCTCAACATCGAACAATGCCACATTGGATGGTATGGTTGACGTGGATCCACGTGGATGTAAGATGGATTTTTGGTGAGAAGGGCCTTAAATTTCGATCCAAAGCTCAGATTTAAGCATAATTGAAATTGTTGGAAAGCTCTCAATAATCAAAACTGGATTATGAGCTCAGTTTTTTATTTAGAGGCATGGTTAAGAAAGGTTATTTAAAGGAAATAAAAGAGAAAGTATATACCCCATCAGCCTAATGAGGGTTAGGAGATTGGGTGTGTTACAATATATAGTTGATAGGTTCAGTAGAAGATTGATTGAGGGCATGGTTTGGGGAACTTGAACTAATTAGAGAGTTGAGAGCCTTTCTTTTTCTAGTTTGTTGGGGCATATGGATTACCAAGAAATCCATTATTTTCAAAGAGAAGTGCATCTTTCCCATTCAAATATTCTCCAAGGTAAGTATTATGGTGTCCTCGATAAGAGTGGTTTCTTAGTTCAAACCTTCACGCCAAGTGGGAAATTTGGTCATTGACAAATCATGTTTGTGGGGATTTTATGATGTTGCCTAACATCAACAATTTGATTTTAGTAGTGTTGGTTGCGTTCTATTCCATTCAAATGCCCATTTCTATAAATTTAAAGGATGTTTGGGTCTCCGATTAAACAATATGGCATAAATGTTGGCCCTAAAATATTTATTAAAGAATTTGATAGGGAAGTGAAGAATCTTCAAGTTTTTAGAGATTTGACACTCGTTATCAATTGGATGAAGGGTCAAGAGTAGCTTTAGCATATTCTTCTCAGGCGTGTGGGAGAATAATTAAAGGAGACAACTCAACTATTTGAGAATATTTATTTTAATCATGTCTTTTGAGAGTTGAATCAAGAGGCTAACATTTTATCAAAGGAAGCACATTCTCTAGTTGTTGGATCCTTGTCTTTAGAAGAGGTTGTGGACATTGTTTATAATGCCTTGGTCTCTAGTTTCTAAATTTCCATTTAATTTTTTTTTTAAATAGTACAATATGCAGGTTTTGGTTAATGTTTACTTTAGAATTTAGAAGAAGTGGGTAGATGGTTAGTTTTGGTACTTTTTGGAACATGACCATAAACAGATCTTTTTAAGGACAAACTAAAAGCTCTCGTAGATAGAATATTAATTTAGAGGTTTGTATTTTTAACCAAGATTGTATATATTGATTATGTGAAATCCTATTTTAAGAAGGATGATGATAGGATTTAAGTTGTTTAGTATATCAAACTTAGTTCTGCTTATCTATCAATGTCTTATAGACACATGCAAAATGTAATTATCAAATTATTAAAATTAAAATTGTGATTTAACAAAACAAGTTTATTAAAATAAAAATTGCAATTTAAAAAAAAAAAAGTGAAGTTATTAAATTAAACCCTATGATTTATACAAGAGACAATGCCTATGTAAATTGGCTATCATGTAGATGGTAAATAAGAACTTCACAAGGCTATTGGTGGACCATATAAATGTATTGGATCATATGAGAATCTATAGGAGGATGATATGTTGAATGGACACATGCATGTTTACTAAAGACATGAATGAGGAAGTATGTTGAAGTTTGGAAGCGCATGGTATTGTCGTAATCTAATTGTTATTGAAAAAACTTTATTTTTAACCACACATTACAACATAAGGATATTAAAACAATTAAAATTATTGAAAAAACTTTACTTTTGACCACACAATACAACATAGAGATATTATTAAACATAAGGATATTATTGTCTATAGGCATGCCATTAATGCAAGGTTCTTGAGCTCATTGGTAGTCACCGAAAGATTTAGTAAGGATATGACTTTTTAAATTAGAAAGAAAAAGATGGCGAGAGCAAGTTTACTAAACCATGGACCATATGATGCTTCTCTTGTGTCACATGGATCACATAGTCAAGACAAAAATTATGGTATTTATAGACATACACAATTGCAATGAGGAAAAACAAGATGGTGTTTGTAAAGGACAATAAGGACAACTATGTGAGTCTCCCTTAGAGAATGTTTTAAAAATGTCATTATAGCAATTATCATATGAAAATAATTTTGTAGTTTTATTTAAACCATGCTTAGTTTATAGATGGTTTTCACCACCATATATTGTTTGCATCTCAGAAATATTACTAGACTTTTTAATAGCATCATTTCACAAATGTTATTGTAATACCTTGTTTTTATCCTTAGAATATATTTGATCTAATTATATAAATAAATAATGATATTGTTATTTGTTTTTTGTGAGGCTACATGGATTAAGTAGTAAATTATTTATATGATGTAAATCTCTTGTATTTATTTTCAATGTGGAATAAAATAAAGTTCATTTAGAGAGTGATAAGTTTCGAACTTAATGGTTATTTTTAAGTTATATTTATAAGTTTGACATGTTCAGTTCCCTAGTTCAACATGTCAAGTTTTTGTATGATATAAATTGGAAAAAATATATATAATAGAAAAAGATACGCATAGTAGGGATCACTAATAGAAATAGGGAGATGTGAACCAACAAGAAGGGAATATAGGTGACGGCATATGGATCAAACTACGTGAATGCCTTGTGTTTCCAAGGTCCCCTTAGCTAATGTGAGATTCTTCAAATTTTCAATTCATGATATGCAGATTTGAACTCAAATATCTAACCAAGAATAACACTAATAAAATATTTTCCATATATATATATAAGAAATGTAGATTAAAAGTAGAGATACAAAATATTTTGAATTTTAAATCAATATAATATGCTAAGTAATGAACAAAAAAAAAATTTGAAAAATACTTTTGCTAAAAATCAAAACTATCAAAACTTTAAATATATAACAACAATCACATAACTTTTCACTAACAATAAAATAATGATTAGAACAATAGAATATAAGAGGGAGACACCCTAATAAGATAGGCACTCTACTTGCTTCAGTCCTCTCAAGTGGACACACAATCAAACTCGCCATGTGCCCATCTCAAGAATCAAAGTGGCATAGGGGAAATAATAGCTAAAAAAAAATAATAAAAAGTTACAATTTAATTAACTATTTTAAAGTGACAAAATAATTATTCTAAGTACAATTTTTTTTATGGAAGAGATATCATACAAAAAGAAACCAACCAACATGCATCAAATGATATTGAGTAAATTTTAGATTTTCTTTTAAATAAAATGCACTATGCATGAGGAAAGAAAGCGACATACTATGATAAATATTATCTCAATTAAAACACACATTATTTAGTGCAAACAACTCAATATTGTCACAATTAAAGCACACATTATTCAATGCAAACAACTCATTGATGATTTAGTGGTTAGTCAAATAATCAACTACATTGTAAAGACATAACTAAATTACATTACAAAGAGATAACTAAATGATACCCGATTTAAAAATACAAAACCTTAAAAGATTGTAAATTAAAGGGATGATGCCTACTCACTAGTGTATTAATAGTCTAAGAATATATGCTCCTGTAAGAATATATGCTCCTAAAAAAAATAAGAAATCATAATTTTAGGAGATAAGGAAACCATATGGGGAACACGTTCACAGCAATAAAAACTAACACTCCTTTTGTACGAGGAATGTGGCCACCACTCACCAGGGACACCTAGACATGTCTCTACTTAGTGGTCCTCCAATGTGGTCTAGTTCGCATTTAGCATTTCCTCCATCAGCATCACCAACTTTCATCGAAGTGCCTTTATATGTCCATGTTGGCCATCGTCACAGTGTTGGCGTTGGGTCTTTGCCCTTGGTCCTACCTCTCCAACAATAGGTCTATTTGGTATAAAAATGGGTTCTTGTGGTATGGATGGCCTCCTAGGACCCACTTGTGAAAAAATCTACAACCAATCAAAGTATCAGTTTCAACGTTATATAAAAATAAAAAAAAATGGTATATCATTTAAAATAAAACTTTCTAGTTTGTTAAATGTATTCCATGTAACTTTTTGTGGGAGTGGTAAGTATGGTATTTAGTAAAGTCCATATCCTCATAAGGGTTACTATTCAATATGATTATCAACTTAACAAGAACTATGATCTCAAAATGAGAACTCTAGTCCTGAAACATTATATTTTTATGTCGAAAACACCAAAATCAATTCTTACATGGAAAAATGGTGTTACCATTAACACCCTTCTTTTGGAGTTAAAATTATAACAACATTTTGCAACCATGGCCTTAAAATGTTGTAATCTTGTTAACAAATGCATTAATCAACCCCCACATTGAAAAGTGGTACTACTAGTAACACATTTTTATTTTTATTTTCTTAGTTAAAATTACAATCTATTTGAAACCATGGCTTTAACAATCGATATCTTTACAACCAAAACCTAAAATAAACCCTTTAATAAAAAAGGGTGCTACTAGTAGCACTATTTTTTTCAAGCTTAAAATTGTAACCGTTTTGAAACGATGATCTTAACAACCAATGTTGTTGCAACCAAACTCTTAAAATCAACCCCCGAATTGAAAGTTTGTATTAGGCTTTAAATTGTAGTATTTTTTAAGCCATCACCTTAACAACCAATATTGTTGCAACTAAAATCCTAAAATAAACCCTCAAATAGAAAAGTGGTGCTATTAGTAGCAATCCATTTTGTGGGTATCAAAATTACACTATTTTTAAACCAATGCTTAAAAGCTCAATACTATTGCAAACAAAATCATAAAATCAACCTTAAATTCTTCATTCCTTTATGCTATTTTATCACTCCAAACACATCACATCCAAAAAAAAAAAAAACTAAAAATACATTTGTAGTTATAGTTTAGATTAATAAAGATTTCATATTTTTTAATGTTTCTTTTTTCTTAATTAATAATAGATAAACAAACTTTTAAAAAAATAAATTTAAAAACAAATATGAAGTAAGGAGATAATTCTGAAAATTCTTCTTTCTCTTCATCTTTTTTTTCTTAAAAAAAAAAAGATCGGA
>CBVK0101020497.1:0-10121 GCA_900067695.1 Picea abies
ATATGCCATAGTTGGTTTATGTATAAAATGATTAAGTCTGGAGCATGAGTCTGTTCCACCAAGAATCGTCCCATCTTCTTGATTCTCGTGATGTTCTAATTTAATTCCTCGAAAGCACCTTCCCCAGGGAATTGCATCATATCTCAGAGTCAGAGTAATCTCCTTGGTATGGATATCGCTACGGTAAACCCACGAGTTTACCTTGCCCCAGTGTCATAGCTCCTAACTCGGTGAGTTAGGAAGTCACTTCATTCAGGTCAGTAGCCTAGGGACTTTGAAATGCACCCAAGTCCTTATCCAGAAACCCGACTAAGAGTAGGGATAATTTGCCCAAGAATCATCTTAAGGTTTAGGTGACTTGGGTCTAGGAACCTTGTGCAAGAAGGAGTTAGTTTTCGAAGGTTTCGGAGCCGTGGAAGCTTGAAGCTCTGATAGGTTGAATTTCGTTGCCCAAGTTAAGAAAGGATAGTGAGTTCAAATAATGAAAGGGAATATCCTTTTGTTTGGGAGACGAATGGACAAGATCCTTGAGGAAGGATCCGAGGTCTGTCACAACAATTAGATTTGAAGAGGGAGCGCAGGCATTAACACCTCGACTCCTTCAGTCTTTGTAAGTAGCGATGAAATCTGGACCGTAGATCCAAGGATCTATCGAGACCCTCCTTGACCATCCATCGTAAGAAGACACGTGGCGAGAGATCAACATTTCACTAACTCGCTACTGAAAGAAGTCAAAGGGTAGAGTTTTGTGAACTCGCGAGACCCGAACTCGCGATTTGATTTGAATCGTCAGATCACAAGAGAGCCATGCCGGTTGATCTGGGTGAGGGGATATCGGGAGTTCGGGGACCGGGCTTTTGAAATATATGTGTTGGGTTGTGTTCTAACTTCGCGAAACACAAAGTCCCGATGAGTTTGGAGAATAAGCCCTAGGTCATGGCGACCGGTCGTATGGGTGGAAGATTAAGGGAGGAGCTAATGGAGATCAAGATTTCGGGGAAACAGGAGTCGAGATTGACTCGCATGCAGAAGTCTTGAAGTCCTGAAATGCGAAACGCCTTTTTATAGGCGTGCAGTCACAACCTGTGGTTGCATAGGTGAAGCCCACGCCTTGTGCATGTTCACACTGGTGGGGTTTCAATAGGGCCTGTGAATCAAATAGCAGGATTTCAGTAGGAAATCGAAGAGCTAATCTGGCTCGTGAACGAGAAATTTTATTTAGTTCTCGCAAAAAGTGTGGCTGTATTACAATTTAGGTTAGGAAAACTAGGTTAGGGCCAACCTAGGATGAACTAGAAAGGGGGCATCTTTAGGAGGGGGGTTTAGGAAGAGGCCAACTTGAGGAGGGTTGCTTGGAGGGAAACTTGAGGAGGGCAGATTGGAGGGTTTCTTGGAGGGAAACTTGAGGAGGGCAACTTGGAGAGCTACTTGAAAGAGGTAAGCTAGGAGGGCTACTTGAAAAATAATAACTTCTGCAATTTCTCAAAATTCAACAGGGAGTGATGAGAAGAAGGGATTGTTGATCAAATTCAAGTCGTCCAAAAATGACACCATAGTGATTTAGATGGAAAAGTTTCTTTAGCGTCTAAATCAAAACTTTTTCCTTCGCCTTATTATCTCTTTCCATGCCCAAACAAATCCATGATCACTATCTATCCTTATTTTGACAAATGGCTTGTCTCTCTTGTCTTTCCTAAATTGACTTTAAAAGCTCCATAAAAGGACTGGACTAGATCCTTTCCCACATGAGAATTTTGTGAAAATATCTCTATGGGTTTACTTAGGTGGTTGTTAACCATAAGCTATATGGACCACTTATTCAACCACTTGAATTCCTCATTTTCAAACTGTAGGTCCACTTATTCAACCACTCAATTTCCTCATTATCAAACTGCAGGTTGTTAGACTTGTAATAACCATATTCATTTTTTTTGTCTCAACTTCTTGAGTGTGCTTTCTTATTTGTACCCAAAATTATTTTATTTTGATTCAGTGAGACCCTCCACCACATAGTTCAATAGTGTTTTTTCAAATCTTTCAAGAGAAATCCTAACACAAATTTTTTAATTATAGATTTAGCTAATTGTCAAGAGGCTTTGTAACTGCTACTTGAGAAAATATTAAAATTCACATCTCATTGGTAAGTATAGGCCCCAAACTCCCTTCAACAATCCCCATGATCTCGACAAGTGGGAAAGAGATTTTTGCATCCCAAGAATGAACACAAATCAAGAATTTTACTTTAACCAAATTAATCTTTGATGGAGCTTAAGGAGTTCTAAATTCTTTCCATTTCAAATTACATCCCATCATGAGCTACAAAATGATAATTTTGCCTTCAAGGATTACCTAAAGTAAGCTTTGATCGAGCCAAGGAATTTTAAATTCTTTCCATTTGGTAGAAGAATCCCCATGATTTTAGGCTCTTGTTTCTAAGAAATTTTAGCTTTCTTTGCTTTATAGGGTTGAGCATTCTATAAACACAGAGTAGGTAATTGCTTTTCTTTGTGATAAATGTGGATCTTTTCTTAAAAGTTATGGGTATAACATTTTTAATTGGCTTTTCCTTAGTATATATATTTTTTAAACAAAGTAGGATATTTTATTTAAAAAAAATTTGTATATGACCTCGACAATATCTGAAAGGCCATATATCCAAAGTTACCCATATTTCTATTTCTACATAATCACGAAATTGATGCCTCTCAAAGGTACGACTTAATTTTCGATTTCTAAAAATTTATTTGGAGTCTCACTTTGTTGGTAAACACTAACTTCAAAAACTACACTACTTAATTGCCTTAGCAAATTTACGTCACTAAAAAAACAAAAAAATTGACTTGATCCTTTCTTGCGTAACGGTCATGTTGGGCTAATTTCTAGACACCTCCATCCTTTTAGTTGTTGGCATTTCTTTTATTGTGGCAATTGGAGTACAAGATGTTGGGTTCACTTTCTCCATTGTTCGACTTAGAGGGCACGAGGGAGCTTCTCATAATGTGACTAACAATTTAACAAGTTCCCTGAACCTTTTTGCCACCTAAAGCTTTAAGCCTCCACATGTGATAGCATCACCTTTGTTTGCCACCTAAAGCTTTAAGCCTCCACATGTGATAGCATCACCTTTGTCTAGTTGACCAATATTTTCCTTAGAGTTGATTCAACAATTAAGAGATCATACTTAGAGTTGTTTTTTAGATGGCGTCATCTTGCTTTCCATCTTAGTTTTGTGAGCAATTTCTTTACCAAGTCTATTTCATCACAGATACCTTTCTTCTCTTTAAATTTAAATTCTCACATCTCACCATTTAAACAAGAACAATGTTCCATGTTGGCATGAAACTCATGCAAGTGGTTAAATATCTAACGAATATAGCTTAATATAGAAAGTGATTTCAAAAAGTGGATTTATAGGAATACGGTTCATTATTAAAGGGATAGGATAAAGGAATACCTCTTATATCTAAGGCTTATTAAATCCACATCATTAGAATTGATAGGAAGATTGCCCTTTTTTAACAATTTTTTTTTTCTACTTGCATCTAGTGTATCATGCTATTTCTAATAGAGTATTGAGTTTGACGAAATATCGCATTGATAAACATAACTCTCATCTCTCCTTTCATTAAGTACACATGAGATGGAATGAATGCTTCTTTCATTAAGTACACATGAGATGTAATGAATGCTTCTTGGTTGTGTGAGGGAGGGGGGGCTCATGAGATTTAATGTCACGTTTTTTTCATTATTTTAGGACATACAATTTTCAATATGACTTGTGTTTGTATCCTATATTCACAACTTGCCTTATTCCTTGCCCTTATTCTACCTTGAGGGCTTATGTTTTGATATCTTCATGGAAAATGGGAAAACTCCACTTGAATTCCATCCTCTCAAACACATTGCACCAACTTGCCTTTCTTTGGCTTGACTTCTTCATTCACCACTTCATTTGTTGTGCTATTGATTTTCCTATTCATTTGAATCAGTTCAAAGCTATTGAATATCTATAGAACTACTCTTGAATATCTATAGAATTTACATACAAATTTCCCATATTCTCCTCTCATAGACATTACTTGGTGATGAATGACCCTTAAACAAGTTTATTATCATCAAATTCAAGTTTACTATGCAGAGTAGCAAATTTGGCAATATTTCCTTTGCCAATTGCATAGCTTTCTAAATTGAAATGGTTGGTGCATTTGCCCAACACCCATGTGAATTTGGAGAGAAGCTCACCTCTTGGGTCAAAAACTATATTGTCAACTCTCAATGGACCTAGGTTGCCCTTGGAGGCATCATTGAAGAACAAAACATGCCCACTTTTTCCTTCTATCCATTCCCAAACACAGTCATTTAAGGCTCCAAATGATTATGTAGATGTCTTCTTTTGATTTCAAGGATACTCTTTGGAGGTTGTGGCTTATAACTAGCCCCATAGGGTTTGTATTTTTTAATAATCTTTCCTTTCCTTTGTTAGGCTTCGGTGACTTTGGTTTCCCATGTAATTTATCATTGAATTTTCCCTTACTCTTTGGAGGTTGTGGCTTATAACTAGCCCCATAGGGTTTGCATTTTTTAATAATCTTTCCTCTCCTTTGTTAGGCTCTAGTGACTTTGGTCTCCCATGTAATTTATCATCAAACTTTCCCTGAAAAGCATGTTAGCAACAAGTTAGCAATGTTTCTAATTTGGAAGTGATTATTTCTATGCCTTTGAATATCTACTTGTTTCTCACCAATCAAATTTTCCAAAAGAGGAATCTAGACAAGGTCACCCATATTTTGGAGAGGTGCTATTTATCTTGTAGTAACCTATAATACATTGAGCTCAAGGTCCCAAATATCGAGTCTCAAATAGTTGGGTCAAATGTAAATGGGATCTTTTCCTATTGAAACACTAGTTTCCAAATTTATTTTAAAACTTTACATTATAAGAACATCTCATGATTTCCAATTTACCTTGTAGAGCACAAACTTATGAGGATTGTTTAAGGAAAGTGATGCAGGAGCATCATCAGCAAAGCATGCATGGAGAGATAACTCAACACCCTAGCATGCATTTTGAATTATTTCAGAATCTTAAATGATGGCGTTTCCTGCAAATCTTTTTTGAACGGATGATTAAAGAAGACCAAAACGCTTGGAAGCTGAACAATTGTGTGAGATATGGGAGTTTCACTCTTAGACTTTAATGTAACGATGCTTAAGTGTCAGTTAGTTTTTTACTTCAAGAAGTTAGGTAGTCGGAGGGAACCCTAGGAGCCCAATGGTCTAAGTAGAGGTGTTGTATGCCCAAATGAGGCTGCTGGAGATTAGGCTGCTGAATATGATAATAGCTGCCGATTAGTTGAGTATTGTTGTTGTTGAGATTAGTCAGACGTTGCTGAATGTTGTTATATCTCATGTAGGTTTAGATGAATATAACAAAGAAATATTGAGCCAAATGCATGTGTTGCTATTTCTTGTCTATCTGAGTGAATGGTAGGCTTTTTGTTTACTTTCTGTTCTCTGTTATTTTGTGTTTTCATTCATGCGTGAATTACACTGATGAAAGCATGAGTTATCCTATTGAATGTATGAATCTGCAAAACATTAGATAAGTTTCAATTGTTTCTCTTTCATGAGCTACAGAAGGAGTGCGTATTGTCCGCAAGGATTCCATTGACAAAGTCTAGTTTGACTCAGAGCTCAGGAGAGATAACATGGAATTTGTATGCAAAGTGTGAATATCGTCCGCAAGGAGTGCGTCGATAGAGTCTTTGACTCATAAGATCAGGAGGAGTAGTTTGAGAAATTGCTCATAGAACTGCATGCAAAGATCTGTTGCAAGGTGTGCACAGATCCGAAATTTGACTAAGTGTCGAGGAAATCCCTCTAAAGAGTTAAGGGTTCAGAGGAAAGACAAGTTCCAAAAAGTTAGTGGGAGAAATCTTCAAAAGGTAGGATCCCTTTAAGGTTTTTCAAAGTAATGATCAAGATCCCTTCAAGAGGAAGAAAAATCATTCCAGAGTGTTAGATCTGGGATAAGTTTCATGGTAGTTAGCTGTGAGTTCCTTCAGAAGTTCACGAATAAGAGGATTTGGGGTGTTAAGGAGTGAAAATAGCTGAAGTCCCAAAGTAGATCACAACTGTCGATCAAGAAGAGCACATGGTGCTTGATCTATAACTCCGAGTACAAATCACTTCGAAGTAAAAGGGATTTGGAGTGTTCGAAAGTCCCGAATGCCCAAGTCCCAAAGTAGATCGCAACCATTGGATGCGAGATGAGTGTGGACAGTAGATCTGGTCCATGTGTGTTCGTGAGTTCGGAGTTCGACAGATTTGGGGTCAGGTGTGTCAAGAACTCCTGAAGCCCAAAGTTCCGAAGTGAGCGAGGACGAAGGTTTAAGCCCACGGTTTTGACCAGGGTCATGAGGACTTTGCGGGTACTAAAAAACTCTTGAAAAGGGGATTTCGTACCCGAGGATAAGGACTTTGACTTGTGGAGAAAATAAAAGGGGTTCAATGTGAACCTATGAGCTGATTCAGCTCCCAAAGTCGATCGATCCTAGACCAGGAGGTCACATAGCCCCGAGGGAGAGTAGGGGGTCTGCATCAAGTGGTATCATAGGCTAAAGAGCTCAAATTGTACTCTGTGTGAGTGGAGAAAAGGTCAACACAATGAAGCCTAGAAGACATGTAGAGCCGCATGCAACAAATCGAGTTGTAGAAAGAGAAATGAGAGAACTTTGCGCAAGGTTGGATGCAATGGAGAAAGTGCAAAGGAGAGCACCTAATCTTGGAGACGTCAGTGATGAAGAAAGTGAAGAAGTAGAAGTTGAAGAAGCTGTAGGGGAAGATGCTACCGAGGAACAACTACTGAAAACGATTTTCAAATTGGGAGCAAGAGAAAAGATAAACATCTATATGTATGGAGGCAACTTATAAATTGAAGAATTGCTTGATTAGATACGAGCAATGGATAAGTATTTCGACTATGAAGACGTCGATGAGGAGAAAAAGGTGAAGCATGCTGTCACCATATTAAAATGACATGCAACGCTATGGTGGGATGAATTGCAGGCTGACAGACGAAGCAATGGTAAGCAACATATTAAGAGTTGGGACATGATGGTAGCCAAGCTGAGGGATAAGTTCATACCCAAGGATTATTAGATAAATTTGTTCATGAAATTGTAGAACCTGAGATAGAAGGGAATGATAGTGAAAGAGTATAGAAAGGAGTTTTATAGGCTGGACATCAAGACTGGACAGAAAGAGAATGATGATGAAAAATTTTCCAGGTATATAAATGACCTGGGGTATGAGATCGAGGATGAAATCAACATGATGATAGTGAGGAAAATGGAGGATGCTTATTAGATTTCACTAAAGGAAGAAGAGAAGTTGTCCAGGAAACATAGACAATGAAGCAGAGGAAGAAGTCCAAACAGAGTTAAGGGAATTTCTCAGGACAAGGCATAGAAGCCCAAGGGTGAGACTGAAAAACCACATAGTCACTCAGAAAGAGGAGGAAGTTCCCGAGGGAGACATAGCGGTGGAAGAAATTCTTTTCCTAGAGGAAGAGGAAGAGGCAGAGGAGGAGGAAAAACCACATAGTCACTCAGAAAGAGGAGGAAGTTCCCGAGGGAGACATAGCGGTGGAAGAAATTCTTTTCCTAGAGGAAGAGGAAGAGGCAGAGGAGGAGAGGTAAGGTGTTATGTCTATGGAAAGACATGACACATGTCTTGGGAATGTCCCAAGACAAATAAAGAAGGAGGTGAAGCTCACATTTCGGAAGTGCAGAAGCTGAATGTTGAAGCAGAAGGTGCAAAAGATGGAAGATCCCTGATGTTGAAAAAGGTTCTCTTGAAACTAGAGATAGAGGTTGAAAAGCCAATGCAGAGGAAAAATTTGTTCATAACTGCTTGCAAGAATAAGGACAGAGTATGCAAAGTGATAATTAAAAGTTGGAGCAATGATAATTTAGTATCCAGAGAGATGGTGGAGAAATTGGAGCTGGAGACAACTGCACATATGAAGCCATACAAAGTCTCATGGTTGAAAAAAGGTCACCAGGTAATAGTCACTACAAAATGCCTTGTTGAATTTAAAATAGGAGGATATAGAGATGAGATTTTGTGTGATGTGATTCCCATGGATGTATCTCATGTTTTGTTGGGGAGACCATGTCAATTTGACAGGAATGTCATTCATGATGGGAGAAAAAATACTTATACTTTGGAGAATAATGATAGGACACACATGTTGCTGCCAATAGAGGAGAAGAAAGTAAAGGAAGAAGCCAACACAAGTATACTTTTCATGAGTGGGAGGGAATTCCTGAGTGAAGTTAAGAAGGAACAAGAGATGCAATTTGCCGTGGTGAGGAAACCAAGAGTTGTCCTTACAAGTACTTCTATGGATGATTTTCCCAAGGGAGTTCAGGAGCTATTAGGGAATTTTTCTAACATAGTAGTGGATGAATTACCTAATTCATTGCCACCCATCAAGAGTATCAGCCATCACATTGATATAATACTAGGAACAAGCTCGCCGAACAAAGCAACATATAGATTGACACCTCAAAAGAATGAGGAGGTAAAGAGACAAGTCCAAAATTTATTAAACAAGGGTTTGGTTAGAGAAAGATTGAGCCCATGCGTAGTACCAACTATGTTAAGTCCAAATAACGATGGAGGATGGAGAATGTGTACAAACTCAAGAGCCATAAACAAGATCACCATCAGGTACATATTTCCTTTTCCAAGTATGAATGACTTAATGGATTGTTTAAGTGGAGCATTTTTTTTTTCAAAGATAGATTTGAAAAGTGGGTATCACTAGATAAGGATGAGAGAAGGTGATGAGTGGAAAAAAACCTTCAATACAAATGAAGGGTTGTATGAGTGGCTTGTTATGCCATTTGGCTTAAAAAATTCCCCAAGTACTTTTATGAGATTGATGAATGATATATTGAAAGATTTGATTGGTAAGTTTGTGATTGTATATCTAGATGATATATTGGTCTTCAATAAAAATGAAGTAGAGAATTTGAGAAATTTGACATTAGTGATGAGAAGAATACAATGGGAGAAGCTGTTGATAAATCTGAAGAAGTCCTCTGTTATGAAGACACAACTCATTTATTTGGGTTTTGTGATCTCTTCAAATGAATTGAAGATGGATCCAGAAAATGTGAGAGCAATCAAGGAATGGCCATCACCAAGAAGCATATTTGAGGTGAGAAGCTTCCATGGATTAGCAGGTTTCTATAGAAAGTTCATTAGAAATTTCAGTGGAATTTGTGCACCAATATTGGATACTGTGAAGAAGAGGCATAAGTCCTTTAAGTGGACAAAAGAGGCTGATAAAAGATTCAAGATATTGAAGGAGAAGATAACAGAAAGATTTATTCTGATCTTTCCAAATTTCAGGAAGACATTTCAAGTAAGGTGTGATGCTAGTGGAGTTGTAATTAGAGCAGTCTTGAGCCAAGATAATAGTCCTATTGCATATTTCAGTGAGAAGCTGAATGGAATTAAGAAGAAGTACTCCACATATGATAAGAAATTTTATGCAATAATTCAAGCCTTGATGAAATGGAGGCACTACCTTGTTCCAGAAGAATTTGTTTTGTATAGCGATAATCAAGCTTTACAATTCATAACCAGACATGAGAAGTTAAATCAAAGACATGCTAAGTGGATAGAGTTTATGCAAAATTTCACTTTTTTCATTAAACATATCTTTTATAATGCTGACAAAGTTGCTGATGCATTGAGAAGGAGATGTCAGATTTTGAAGGAATTCCAAGTGAAGACCTTAGGGTTTGAACACCTTAAGGAGATGTATTGTGATGATCCAGATTTTAAAGAAGCATATGAAGCATGTGAAAATCCTGTGCTCAGAGACATAAGTCAGTGGACAGAGTATATGATTCAAGATGTATTGATGTTTAAAGGTTTCTAGTTGTGCATACCAAAGTGTTCAATGAGAGAAAATTTGCTGAAGGAAAGTCATAGTGGAGGCCTAGTAGGACATTTTGGCCATGACAAGACATTTGCACAGTTGAACAAGTCATACTATTGGCTAGGTATGAGAGCAGAGGTGAAGAAGTTTGTAAACAAATGTAA
>CBVK0101020498.1:0-10120 GCA_900067695.1 Picea abies
AAAAATTTCATAAAAGGAGTGTTACAAGAAGAAGGAAAAATCAATAGCATTTTTTTAGTTTGTTTTCTGTTGTGTAATAGAGGAAAGATTGATTTTATTTTGTTCTTTGTTGTGTAAGAGGAAAGATTGGTTTATTCTCTGTTGTGTAATAGAGGAAGGATTGGTCTGGTATGAGATGACTAAGTAGTGTTGATTCCTTTGTATTGATAAGACATTATAACTCACAATATAATTAAAGACATAAGGAATTAACTTTGATTAACATAAAACAAAGGGGATTAAATTTAGCAGATAAGCATGACAACTGCTTGTCAGGATTAAAAATTTCATAAAAGGAGTGTTACAAGAAGGAAGGAGAAATCAATAGCACTTTTTTACTTTGTTCTCTGTTGTGTAATAGAGGAAAGATTGATTTTCACAAATCATTGATAATTTCAAACTCGTGCTCTGAGACGGCTTAGGGTTTGCCTGTTCTCGTCTCAGCTGCCTCCCATGGCCGATCAAGGAGGAGGGGGGTTGTCGTCCCCTCCTTCTCCTGCCTCCTCCTTTCGAAAGCTCATCTCAGCCTATGGAAAGAAACTCCACCCTGTGGAACCCCCAAGCTTCGTCAAGAAGCTCGACTCCATTCCTGATGTTGATCTTCCCCCTGACCACCCAATGAAGGTTGTAGTATCCCTGTCAGAACGAGGACTGGTAGGTCAATTCATGGGTCTCTAGCCTTCAGCCCGAACCACGAACAACTGGATCCAAAGGAACTGGAGACCACTGATAAACAACAGTGTAACTTACTACGCGGTGGGAAGAGGATTCTTTATCTTCGAATTCATTTCTCAGGAAGATAGAGATCTCATCTTCAGAAATGGGTTGTACTTCATGAGCACTCTGGGGCTGTATCTGAATCACTGGACACCAAGATTCGACCTGGATTTAGAAGTCCCCAAATACGTCCAAGTTTGGGTCAGGCTGCCCAATCTGCCAATCCACTACTGGAATCCCTCTTCGCTTCAGGAGATCGGAAATGGGTTGAGATAATACATAGATCAAGCGAACCCGAAAGACCAATACTCCTACGTAAGAATCTGTGTGGAAGTAGATCTGGAGGTGGGACTACCAAAAGCGATAAAACTAAAGGTCGAGGACTGGTAGCATTACTAGAAGCTAGACTACAAACAACTCCCATTCAAGTGCAGGAGATGCCATGAATACGGTCATTTCCTGAGGAACTGCCCTAAAAATCCAATAACAGAAAAAGTAGGGGAAGAACGCTGGCAATAGCCACAAAAAGGAAGATTCAGCTTCAAATCTAAAGGCCCTATGAATGAAAAGATAATCCCCACTCAATCCAAGGACCCAGGAAATCAGTCTGACAAAGGAAAAGAGAACACCTTCAGAATTTTGGCTCAAGAAAATGTGGAGGAAAAAGCAGAATAAAACTTGCGAGAAGAGACTCAAGCGGAAGAAACAAATGGAAATCCGGCCCCTGAAGTCAGAGGAAACCAAGGGCCGACAAAAGAAGAATAGCAACACAACTCCTCCCAAGAAAGGAAGCAAGTCCAAACACAGAGGAAGGGGAGGTCTCGTCAGAGAGTGAGTACGAAGGCGCAAGCGATGCTCAGGTCACGCCAAAGAAAACAAGAAGAGGAAGGAAATCAAGGAAAGAATAAAGAGACAAGGAAACTTACAAAGACGTCCTAGAAGGATCGCAACCGACAATCAAACAACTGATCAATGTCAGACAAACAAGGAAGCACTTCAAGGCCTCCCAAGGAGGCCAGTCATCTCCCCAAGGTAATTGATGAATGTAACTTCATGGAACTGTCAAGGATTTGGTAACAAAAGAAAAGAAGAAGCACTTAAGGACATTATAAAAGCCTCAAAAACAGATATCCTACTCCTTCAAGAGACCAAGATGGACAGCCAAGACTTACTCAAAGCAACAACGGTCGTTTGGAGAAGCAATCAAGGAATAGAAGAAAATGCAAGGGGTGCCTCCGGAGGGCTAGGCACCCTATGGAATACCATCAAGTTCGAGTTGATCATCACTGACACAAGCATGCATTGGATCCACACCAAACTTCTCCACAAAGCAACGGGTCGACTAGTAAGCCTATTTAATATCTATGTTCTGCAACTGTTAATGGAAAAAAAGCAATGTTGGGAGACCCTAAAAGACTATTTACAGCAAAATGATCTAGACAATATCATTATTTGGGGGGGATCTAAATGTGACCCTAGCTCAAGGGGAAAAAAAAGGAGGTTCCATTATGCGAGACCCAGCAAGAGAGTGGGTGGAAGATCTAATGTCAGACTGGGACCTAGAAGATATCAAGCCTACCAAAGGCAAGTACACGTGGTCAAATAAAAGGGTAGGACCAGGGCATATAGCAGCCAGACTAGATAGATTCCTCGTACAAAGCTCCTTCTTGCTGTTGGGACTCACTACCACCTCTTTGATCCTCCCATACAGCGTCTTAGACCATAAGCAAATCCTCTTAGAAATTTTTTTTGATAAAATCCAGGGACCCATACCTTTCAGATTTAGCCCAGCCTGGCCCCAAGATAAAGACTTCCTAAAGCTAGTGTTCACAATATGGAATGGCACAGTAAAAGGCTCATCCTTCTTTGTGTGGGAAGAAAAACTAAGGAGATTAAAGATAGCTCTAAAAGCATGGGAAAAGGGTCAGGCAAACCCAATCAACTCTCGTCAAGAAGCCCAAAAGAAACTAGGGAATCACCAACTGGAAATGGAAAATAAGGAAATCACCCAAGAATGCCTGCAACAAGAAGATCATCTACAAAGAAAATGGCATAAGGCCTGTAGGGAGGAAGAAAGCTACTAGAGGCAGAAATCCAGAAGCCTCTGGCTGGAAGCAGGAGAAAAAAATACAAGCTACTTCCACAAGCAAGCTGAGGCCAGGAAGCAATTTAAAACAGTGACGGAAATTCAGGTTCAAAATTAGATAATCACCGATCTGGAAGGCATTAAAGAAGCGGCATTTGAAACCTTCAAAGAACTCTACCCAAAAATGAAAACGACAGATATAGACCCCAAAGAGTATTCTCTCTCCCTCATCCCAAATCTCATCAAGAATGACATCAACAACAGACTAACCAAGGAATTCACGCAACAGGAAATAAAGGAGGCACTAGATCAGATGAACCCTGACGAGGCCCTAGGTCCAGATGGATTCACAGCAAGATTCTATCAACAATCCTAAGATATGATAAAATCAGACCTAACAAAGATGATCTAGAACTCTCAAACAAGCAGCAAACTAAGAGGTGGAACGAACTTGGCTTTCCACTCTGATCCCGAAAGAAAAAGGAGCAGCCAACTTCAACAGATTTCGACCGATCTCCCTATACAATACGAGCTGCAAAATCCTTACAAAGATTATAGCCAAGAAAATCAAAGCAATTCTCCCTCAAATCATTTCGGAAAACCGAGGGTTCTTCAAAGGCAGGCACATAGTTGATAATATCATCCTAGTGCAAAAGGCCCTACACTCAAGCATCCGGAGAAAAGACAAAGGTATAATAATAAAACTGGACCTCGCCAATGCCTTTGATAGAGTTAGGCACAATTTTTTATTTAAAGTTATGAGAAATTTTGGGTTTGCCCCAGCTTTTGTAAATTGGATCAAAGATTGTATCGGATCCCCCTAGATAACCCCTCTTATGAATGGAAGGGTAACAAAGTTCTTTCAAGCATCCAGAGGACTCAAGCAAGCCTGCCCCCTCTCCCCCCTTCTCTATGCAATTCAGGCCTCAGTTCTAAGATTCCAGTTGGAGCACTCCCAGAACCAAAACAACCTCCATGGGTTAAAAATAGTGTCAGGGGTGAAGGACATAAATCATGCCCAGTTTGCGGATGATACTCTGCTTTTGGGAGGAGCGAGCTTGCAAACGACAAGGAAATTCAAGGTTGAATTGGAAGTGTACACTAAAATCTCAGGAAGTGTCATCAGCCATGCCAAAAGTAAGATCTATGGCTGAAATATAATGCCAAATAAAATGTTGGGAATTGTAGGGATATTGGGAATGGAAGGTTGTACCAATTGGGATGCCTTCAAATATCTTGGAGTCCCAATCTTCAAAACCACCCCAAGATCCTCACATTGGAATTTGTTGATAGACAAAATAAAGAACAAAATAACCTCATGGGGTGCGAATTGGTTAAACCTGGTAGATAAAGTTGTCCTAATCAAGGCAGCCTTGGCCAGCGTTCCAATCTACCAAAGTTCTTTGCTCCTGGCCTCTGTCTCCATAATTCAAAAAATTGAAGCAGTGTATAGGTGTTTCCTCTGGGAAGGGGGAAAACAATCAGGGAGAAAACTACACCTCATAAGCTGGGAGAAAATATCTAAACCTATCATGGAAGGGGGTCTCAACTTCAAAAATGCTCACGTACAAAATCTGGCGCTGGGGGCAAAGTTGCTCTGGAATCTAGTCACCGGGAAGCCAGCGTAGAGTAAAACAACGTTATGGAAAAAGTACTTTAGGGGCCCAAGGGAAAGATGTATAGAGTGCCCATGTTTGGAGAAAAGAGGCTCCCCTATCTTCGCTCTCTGTCAAAAGACAATGCCTCACTTCAAACCTCATCTCACTTGGGTGCCAAGGAATGGGGAAAAAATCAATATTTGGAAAGACTCAATCATGAGAGACTCCCCTCTTGGGCTGAGAAAGGATCTAGTGCGACTCAAAGAGTGGATGGATACTCAAAAATTATTCTCTCTATGGGACATCTCTATCTGGGGGAATGATGAGCACAAGTTGTGGCTTGGGTGAGGAATGGGTAATTGCCCCCCTGGTTTAGAAGAGGAATGGAACGTCTTGAAGCTCTGCCTACAAGGGAAATGCCCCTTCAAAAAAAGTGGAAAAGACAAATGAGGCTGGGGAGTGAGTTCAAGGTTCTACACTACTGCAGCAGGGTATCAGCTCACCAACGCCAACCCCAATGTTCCTTCAAACCCAACTATCTGGAAAGCAATTTGGAACTTCAATTCCATCCCAAAGATAGACATGTTCATTTGGACTCTGGCTCACAAAAGCATCCTAACGGGAGAAAACCTTAGAAGAAGGGGGTGGGAAGGCCCCTATAGATGCCCACTCTGCCTACACACAAAAGAAACCATAAATCATCTACTTATCAACTGTGATTTTTCCAAAGAAATCTGGAGGTTGGCACTGGGAATGCAAAGGGGGGTAATTATTCCACAAGATACCAGCAACCTTCTCCAACACTGGGACTCCACCTTTCCCTTCTAGTCGAAAAAAAACATCCAAACCTATGCTCTGTGGAGAGTGCTCCCCAAGTTCATCCTGTGGGAAATATGGATGGAGAGAAATAATAGACTTTTCAGAGACCTCAAAAGAATCCCAACCCAAGTTGCATCCAAGATTCATACCCTCTTTGGTGAAAGCGCTCCCTCCTTCTGCCAAACAAAGAACTCTAGCGCTCTAGAGGGGGAAGAAGAACAGTGGTTGGTTCAGTTTAAAATTCAAAACAAGGCTGGGGAAAAGGCCATCTTCTCGGGCCAAGAAGCCTTGGAACTTCGAAAAGGAAAACAAGAGTTTGACGAATGGAAGACAAAGGAGAATAAACACATTTTGTCCTTTTACGGGGCCTCCAAAGGGAACCCGGGCTTGGCAGGGGGTGGAGGGATAGTTGAAAGCCCCAACGACTCAACAATTTGAAGCTATGCCTGGGGACTGGGAACCAAAACCAACAATAGAGCAGAATCCCTAGCCCTCTGGCAAGGGCTTAATCAAGCAATCAATAATAGTATTCAGGAGCTGGTTATAATTGGGGACTCCCAGATAGTAATCAAAGCCTTGATCCACCATTCCAAACTCCAAAATGCAAAACTTAATAACCTCCTAGATAAAATACAACTTCTACTTGGGAAGTTTCGGTCTTTTAAGATTTACCATGTTTTGTGAAATTTAAACGAGAGAGAAGACGTCAAGGCCAACAAAGGCACCCTCATAACTGTTGGAACTTTGCAACTAAATGGAACTACGTCCAAAGCAGATATGCCATGACTCAAGGGAGAAGGCCCAAAAAATATTAATGTCACGAGCTCGATAGGAAAAGACAGCATGGAAGAAGGTTGGGAAAAAATCCAAAGAACGTCAAATCTAAGGCGCTACAGGACAGCGCAAGGGGACAGAAAGGACATCACAAAACATCATGAGGCTATTGATTCCGGTGGGAGAGAAGACAGAACATCACGTCGCCCATACCCCTCAGATCTAGCAAATCGTAAGGAGGATGCGAACAGGAAGGAGGGGAAGCTTAAAACGAGGAGAGGAACTCAGTCCCTCACACTTTCCTCATGCAGAGACAGTCAGGAAGGAGTGCATCCCAGCAAAGAGAAGAATAAGCAAACCAGCAGGTCGCAAGGAGAGGAGAAGAAGCCCGCAAGAATGCCATCCATCTCGGGAAGCAAATCGACCACAGAATAAAGGTTGAGCGCGATGGATGAAGCTCTGGAAAATTTAAAACAAATGTTGAACTACCAACTGGACTTCCTGCAAAATCTGGATATAGAAGCAGGAAGAAGACTGGAGAGGATGGAAGGGGACATCACCACCACTAAGTTCGAGATTTCTGAGGAGCTGGGCAAACTGCATAAGGAACTGAAGAATCCCAAGAAAGAATTTGAGGACAGAATCGCCCAGCTGGAAGAAAAAATGGCCAAGCTAAACAGTGACTGGAAGCAAGGGCCAAAGAAGTAATTCAGTTTCAAGTCAATAAAGGTAGTACTGCACCATTTCAGCAAGATTGGCATTTTGTATAGAAGCCTTTGTTGTAAATAAAATTGTAAAAAATCCCACCCTGAAAGGACAGTATAGCCTCCAGGAGGTCACTCGGTCAGTAGAGCGTGGCTCACCAAAGTTGTATCAGCACTAGTGGCTCAACCACTGCCTTTCTAATTAAATACCATTAACCGTTTTTGTCAAAAAAAAATAGAGGAAAGATTAGTTTTATTTTGTTCTTTGTTGTGTAAGAGGAAAGATTGGTTTGCTCTCTGTTGTGTGATAGAGAAGGATTGGTCTGGTATGAGATGACCAAGTAGTGTTGATTCCTTTGTGTTGATAAGACATTATAACTCACATTGTAATTAAAGACATATGACAATGATTGTTGAAAGCATTATGTTCACAAAATTCACTTAAGGAATAGGATGTTGGTACAATTTTGGTGGAGGTAGGCTCAAATACCCTCAACCATCTAGTTGAGAGATAGGTTGTGTAGAAAGTCATATGTTCTTCACCAGTTGTTGTCACTCTTCACCCAAAAACCTACAACAACTACTCACCAAAAAAAATGTCACTAAGCTGTGAAATAGATAACTCATTCAAATTTATTGAAATTTTATATCAATTAGATGGAAGTTCAATTATTAACAACTAACTAAATTAAATAAATTTAAACTTTATTAAATTGTCATTAAGTGAAACAGATAAACTCATTCAAATTTATTGAAATGTGAAACAGATAAACTCATTCAAATTTATTGAAATTTTATTATTTAAGTCCAAATTATTAACAACTAACTAAATTAAATAAATTTAAACTTTATACATAACAAATTTTAATAAAATTTAAATAAAACTATATTCCTAGTATTTTTTTATTCTTTTCAAATTAAATTATGTTGATGATATAAACATGAGAGATTATACATAAATTTAGACAATAAACTTTACTATTTTAATTTAGATCCTAAATAATCCAAAGAGAATATATATAAAGTTATCTAAAATATTATTTAGATATAATAATCATTTATGAAAAAGTAGCTTTGAGAAGAATTTGTGAAAACAATTACAATCAATATCGATCATATATATGTCCTCGAGGTGTAGGACAGTCGGTGACGGAGTATGTTGTTAAGCCACTCCGTGTTGTTAAAGTCATCGGTTCGAAACCTGCATATAAAGTTATGTTATGTTAAATATTTGCATTTAAATATAATAATCATTTATATTATATTGAAATTATATATATATATATATATATATATATATATATATATATATATATATATTTTGAAACTCAATGAAAAGTGTCCCAAAACCTGATCAAATCCTTCCCATATAACTTCGGAACCCCTCAAAATGGTTTTTGGTATAAAGAAACCGATAAAAGGGGCCAAAAGGGTGACAAAAAGAGGCCAAAAAGTCTATAAATAGAAGCTGGCAACTCATTATCACTATTGCTGATTTGGAAATTGACTCTGGAGCCAAAAGACCCCCTTTGCCATAGATCATGATTTCGGGAGCTACAGTGGACCAAACGGACTTCTGCTCGAACCAAGTAAGTAAAAACTCCCTCATCTTGCATTTCAATACTTTATTTATGGTTTTTAGGCGTGTTTTGGGGGTGGCCGTCGCCCTCCAAGGGGTTGACCCTAGCAAAACACGGGCTGTCCAGGGACAGCCCATGGGTACCCACACGCAGGCTTAAGCCAGCGTGCAGGTACCGGCGACTGTCGCCTCGACAGCCCATGGGTTACCCCCCGTGCAATGAAAAGATGGCTTTGCAAGATCTAACTCCCCTTTTTATTTTTGTGTTTGACAGGATGTAGGTCCATTGGAGAGAGAGAGAGCATGAGGTTGCCAATGAGGCAGCAGCTGCGGATCCGAATGTGATGGCCGTGCTGACGCAGTGTGGCTTGGTGAAGTTTTTCTTGTGTCCCTTCATGCGTGCACAACCCAGGCTACTAAATGCCTTGGTTGACTACTGGCACCCAGATGCAAAGGCCTTCATGATAGAGGGGCAATCCTTAGTGCCCACCACCGAGGATATCTACTTTTTGACGGGCCTCTCAAGGAGAGGGGAACCCGTTAACTTTCAGACCTTTCCTGCGGGGCCGAGCAAAGTCTCGGAGTTGATAGCCGAATATTGCGTGGCTGGGACCAATCAGGGGACTTCCTCGATACCGGTTGGTAGTATCATCAGCCCTACTCTTCAGACTATCTTATCATTGATTGGGCGGATTACCGGCTCCGTGGCCGTACATCAGGCATCGCGTGCACAGATGAACTGTGCAGTCTAGTGCATGAATGCACAGATATATGATTGGAGTACCACACTATTAGAGAGCATGAAAGCTCAGCTGATAGCTTGTAGACAACAGACACACAGGAACTTCGAGTTCGGGACTATCCTGTGTTCGTTTTCTTTGAGAGAGTTCCGTGCTTTAGTCCTCGGATGACAGTACGAGGACATCTGGCGAATTTCCTAGCAGTATGTAGATGGGCAACATTACTTCCACGATAGGGTGGTGGAAGGACCGTGGAGGCCTTCAACGACGACTTCTTTGCTTGGTTGTCGCAGCAAATCCCCGCTATCGAGGACTACCCATACGCGGGAATCGACTTTTCCAGAAATCCCGCTATACCAGTGCCACCTGGTGAGGAGCGAGGGGAGATGGGTAAGTCTCCACCTGTACAGTTTTTTTGTTTGTATATGTAATTTTTATGTCTTTTTAGATATATATCATGTTTTTGGATAACAGAGTTTCAGATGGGTGTACTTTGTATTGCGTGCAAGTGTGGGACCTGTGCGGCCTGCCGATTTTTCACGGAACAGGCGCCGCCCACGGCCAGAGGCTGCAGCTGCCGCTGCTAGGGGAGCAGCAGTAACAGGGAACCACCCAGTAGGAGAGGCTGAGAGGGCTCTTAGGCGGATTGAGCAGAACTTCACTGAGCTCACTCGCACAGTTCCTATGATAGAGATAAAGGACTTGCTGCCCTCCATGCAGACTCATATGGTGGGGTTACCTCGGACATGGGTCCGATTGTTTAGATGTTTGGGTCGGGCTGTACATGAGTATAACAGGGCCCATAGGCCTTGAACAGGCTTGTAAACTTTTTATGTGCCATGAGCATCGATATGTATATTATTTTTTGAGGGCATAAGCCCTAGTGACTCGTTATGGCTCCCACTTTTTTGAGGCGCTTGCGCCCATCTATGTACTCTGAGGATTTTATCATGTTTATATATGAGATTTTATTTCTTTTTTGTGTCTTTATGGATTATGTGTACAAAAATGTATTTACATGTGGTTGATCATGATCTTCTTATATGTGAGCAAGATGCCAATCT
>CBVK0101020499.1:0-10120 GCA_900067695.1 Picea abies
ATTAGACCAAGTAGATCTTAACTAACTCCTAAGTGTCTAAATATCCTAACAAGGGTATGCTGGAGTATTGAGTCTATCCCCAAGGATAATGTCAAATATTTCTTATCAATAAGGGAAATACCACTTGTTTTTTAGAATAATCTTAGAGAATACACTCATGTAATTGGACATTGTGATGAGATGTTATGGCCACATATGTTACCAAATACAATATTAGAAGATATAACATATAAATGGTACAAAGTATATGAGGAAAAAGTGAGACATGGAAATGGAAAACATTGAAAGGAATTTTTATAAAAGACTTCTCCCTTTTCCATAGTAGGTGTCAAGCTTAGTATTGATGTCTATAATTGATGATTTATTAGGCTATAATCAAGTTTTGGTAGATGAATTAAAGGATTACCTCAAGACACCTAAGACCTAACTATTATAACTCAATCACACCTAACCTCTATAAGCCCTAATATAACCCATCACTTGTATAACCTTTATACCCTTATAATTCAATCACACCTAACCTCTATAGCACAGTTCACATGTTGACACCCATGCCACTTTGCACCATAGGTATGGGAGTCCACATTGTCTATTCTTGTATGAATGAGCCTCATGCCTCTCTCTTCTTAATTTTTTACGATTACCTAATGGAGTCTTGAGCTGTTACACTTAGTTTATTGTATTACTTTAGAATCATGTTGATGAACCATTGTTTCACCCCATTCTTGTTTTAAATATTCACCTCCAATGATGTTACCATCATTATTCATCCCACTTAAGGAGACACATAATGGGCACATCATTGGTCATTTCCTGGCCTTTGTTATCATGTTCCTTAAAACCTTTTTTTTTTCGTATGGCACTTGCCTCCTCATTGTAACATACATAACAAAAACACTATTTTATTATTTATAAAAACAAAAAATTAATAACAAGAAATGAAAAATACATCATTCCCAAAACATTAAAAAAACAAAAAAGAGGAAACACAATTATTTTTTTGTATTATTGGATATGTCATCACTTCTAGTTTGGGTAGCTATCAGTGTCACCCTTATCCAAAGAATCAATATTGTGTCACCTTATGCTACAATTTTATAATTTTTATTAGGTCTTGAGTCTTGTCACTAGTTCAACCCTACGATGTTAATACTAAGAGGGAATTTGAGGAAACAAGGCTTCATGCTTTGGTCTCATTGAATCAATCAAATAGCTCAAAACATCTTGTTTTAGAAATATATATCTAGGGTTTTTCAATGGCAAAGTAGAGAAGGTGTTTTTTCTTGTCTTATGTTCAAATCACTTGGAGCTATTCCCCATCCTTATGATCCTCTAGTTAAAATTTATGTTTGGATGATCCATCAAGGAGCACAAGTTTGGGGGTTTTCCTATTCACTTTTCTCTCTCAAATCCCTAGATTAATTTCTTGTTTTCTTGGGTAGATAAGTAAACTTCATTTTCTTCTTGTATGTCACTAGAATATCAATATACTAGTGGGGACTAGGTAGTACTCATATTACAAACACTTCCATCAACAGGCGTCTAATGAGTGGAATTTTATTATGGCCATGTTGAAGTCCTTAGAGTTTGGATCTTCTTTTTTAGTGTTGTTAAATCTTTATTTAATGATGTTTTTTTCATGTCTCTCCATTAATAGATGTATGTATGAACACATAGGCATATTTTCATACTTTATATAGGGTTTTCCCTTGAACCTAACCCTATATGTGATTGTTGTGCAAGAACTAGGATACTTTTATATATTAAGGTGCTCAAAGGCTTCATCAAAGGAATTCTAGTACCCAAGTCTAGTATTGTTGGAAAGCCATTTAATGATCAGTTTTTGGATAAATCATTCTCCCCCCCGTAAAATTATTGAAGAGAAATATTACTAGACACCATGGAGAGACTTTTGAATTTTTGCATCACATATTGGTCCAACAATCAATGGGCCAAAAACTTCTATGGATATAGTTGGTGTCTACCTCCTAGATAGATTGAAGGACAAAGGTGGTCTTGGATTTGTCCAAGAAAAGTTTTAAAATGTTTATGTATACCCTTTTATTTATGTAATTATACTAAATAACTTTTGGAGGTGGTCTAAATAGTTGAAAATAAATTGGGAAATGGATCAATAAACCATGGCTTTAGTAGAGAAATTTTAAATCAATATAAAACTACTTTCAACAACCCATGATTTATATAACCAAATTAAAAACTATGCCTACACCCATTGTTAAGTCTTGATCACCACGTGGAGACAGAGCTATCTCTTCTCGACAATCTTCACACATAACATATCCCGATAGGAGCTACCCTCGACACTCTTTGCCTCAAACATATCCTGATAGGAGAGATAGACTAGGAGACAAAGGGGATTGTCAACCCTAACTCGAGAAACATTGGAGATAGAGGAGACCCTCTTCGTGAAGAACATATCCCATAGGAGAGACCCTATACACTCTTCTCCTAAAAAATATCTTGGTAAGAGAGACAAACTAGGAGAGAGAGGGGACTGTCAACCCTAGCTCGAGCAACATTGGGGACAGAGGAGACCGCGGTCATCCCTAGCTTGAGCGACATTGGAGATAGAGGATATTTTCAACCCTAGATCGAGGGACATTGGAGACAGAGGATTCTGTCATCCCTAGCTCAAGCGACATTGGATATAGAGGATCCCTAGCTTGAGTAATGTCACAAAAATCGATAAGTTTTTCTCCCTGTTGTTGAGTCATCAATTGCATTTCATGTTGGTATCATAGATGTGCATTTCTCCCTATTGGTATCATGTTGGCATGACATATGTGCATTTCTCCTTGCTACCGAGTCATCAACTGCATAATCCATTAGTCCATATTTCCTAGTTGGGGGAGGCACAAAAGAATATTTCCATCCTTCATACAACCACTTAAATAATTGACCATTTGACACGATGGTTTATCCCTCAACTGTTTGACCATGCCCTTGATGGAAAGTGAAACCATAAGCTATAAAAAATCATGGCAAGATATTTAGCATCCCGAGGTTGCATTATGAGATGGAACAAAATAGTGATAAGACCCTAGATATTGATAAAAATTGTATGTTTGGTCGTAATAAGAGTGAAAACCATGTCAATATGGTCATTAATGGGGTAAATTGAGCACTAGGGTTTCTATAATTAATGGGCTAAAGGGATGAGGCAACCTCTACAAATTTCAATGAAAAAAACTTAAATACAATGGTCATGTTTGCTCTCAAAGGAGTTGTGATGGGACTCCACCAACCTAAAATAGTATAGGAAATTCCTGGAAGAAAACAAGAAGCAAAATAATTTGTAAAATAATCTAATGACAAATAACAATAAGAAGGAAAATATGGAAGGGGAATTTATAGTGAGCAAACTTACAAAATTGGGGAAGACTTGAAAATTTGGAAGTGAGCTTGTTCTTATTTGAAATCCATGGTTTTATACTCTCTCATGCCATTGGAAAGGTTCTTAAAAACTAACTATCTTATTAACTAAATATTATAGGGCCTTAGATATATTTTCCAATGCTTTATCAACCCAAGTCTTGATGTAACCCATTGGGACCTCCTATTTCACGCTTAAGGAAAATATTCCGTTATGGACTTTGTTTAATTCTATGCATTTCTCTTGAATCAATCAATCAATCCGAGAATTCTCAATAACCAAATCACTAAGCCATCATTTTATCTCCTTTTTAGAGAATTTTGTAAATCATTGATTCAAAGAGTTGGTCAAATAAATAATTTTGGTGTCAAGGACAAAGGATTTTCTAATCAATTCCCATAGGTCCATCAACAAATTCAATATTTTTTCAATTTTGGTTGCAATTGTCTCCCTAATCCCCTACAATAACCCTTGGGCTCATTTTTCTGTGGAAATTATCTTGGGATTGTCTTCAAGTTGTTCATATGGTGTCCTAATGGCCAATGGTTACATAAACAATGGTTTAGGAATAAATGTAGACTCCAAATATGTTATCCACCTTTTCAACTTGGTGTTTTCCTCTACTTGCCCCAAATTGGATTTAGTTTATCATTGAAGTCATTTCACATGTGTTCTTCATATATAATTTTATGCCTTATTTCATGGATCCACTTTCTTGGAGCTTGTTTTGAGGAAGACATCCACCATTTGAGGCCATTCTGCATGTTCGATTGCTAAATTGAAAAATCACCATTTATGTATGTATAATATTTTGATTATGTCCTCTAGATATTATGGATCTGTCAGTGTAGGTTTATGTTTCACCAATGGATAAATTCTAAAATGAATTTATGGTTCACCATATCCATAAGAAAATGATGGTTCCTTTTCCATCCCCATGCTAACATATTCACCTCATGCCTTCAATGGTGCCTTTCATATAGAATCAATGGCACATGACCTCACTAATGCCACATTACAATTAATATTAGTGCCTTCAATGGTTCCTTTTCAAAATATTGATAATATCACCTCACCATCATCAATGCCTTTGATGGTTCCTTTTAACATCATCACTTCATGTCACCTCACGATATATCCACCTCTAATTCCCTCACTAGTTGTAGGCTAGTATTTCCAAATTTCACCATCCCTCATAATAGTTGTTTCCTCTCACCTCTCTTTACTTCACTAGTTCAACCCTACGGTGTTAATCTTAAGAGGGAATTTGAGGAAACAAGGCTTCATCATCTAGACCAAGGTGCAGCATCATGTTTTTGAATAAGTGAAGATGTTGAAGCTATGCACTACACCTATGCTTACACTACTATATGTTGCTCATCCTTTTGATATAAACGATGATGCATATGGCTATCGGATAGGTATTTTTTTGACACAACAATGCCATTCCATTGTGTTTTACTTAGAGACATTCAATGACACAATCCACAAGTTTTGAATTTATGATAGAGATATGTGCTCCATTGCTTAAGTAGTTCACTAGTGGAGACACTATGTATAGGGAAAATAAATTGTTATTCAATCTAACCATAAGCCACTACATACCTAAGAAAAATTGAGAACACACCACATATGAAATGGAATTTATTATAGCAATTCCAATTGGTTGTCAAACATTTACATTGAAGAGATAAAAATGTAGACTACTATCCGAGTCGACCACCAATATCATTCACAGTGGTTCTTAACACAAAAAGGTGTGATATATAACACTAGCAAGAGTTTTACAATACACACATAAATTTTGTGAAAGTTTATGCAACCATTCAATAAGGATGCCACAATACCTACACAAGAATTATTATTAATTTGGTTGATTTTCATATGAATAACGATCTTTTGTATTGACTTGATATGATGTGCTCACTTGCAAGTGAACCTAGGGATTTGTTGATTTGGCAATCTCATTTCTTGAAGACGGTTGGGAATTTTGTCACATCAAATAAAGTTGCAAATTTACAACAACATTTTTATTCGCCATGTATGAGGCATGATGTTGAGCACCACCTCAATTTTTTTGTTGCATGTTCGATTGCTAAATTGAGAAATCACCATTTAGGTATGTATAATATTTTGATTATGTCCTTTAGATATTATGGATCTGTCAGTGTATATTTATGGTTCACCAAGGCTGAAATTCTAACATTAATGTATGGTTCACCAATGGATAAATTCTAACATGAATGTATGGTCTTTATCATTGATCTTAGTACTTGTAAAGAAAGTTTGCATCTTATTTAGAATTGAAGAACTACTAAATTGAAAATTTCATTTTGAAAAGCATATCATTTATTGGGAATTGAATTTAGGACTTTGCATTGTGTTCATATTCATTTATTTTACTTGTTGAGTCATAACATCATTAGTTTCAGGACCACACCTTTTTGAGTAAGCAAGGCCACTAAAATTAATGCTTATAATTTAAAATTGATTAGTAACAATTTTATGTTCTAGGGTGCACAAACTAGCTTAGGATTTAGAGCCTTGGAATAGAATTTTGTGAGTAAACTTCTCCAAGGCTATTAAATCAACATATGTGTTTGAATAAGGGAGTGGAGAAATCCATTATATAATTGGTAATACCAGGAGGCTCTGCTTACAACGAAGTTAAGCACGAGTTCGCGTGAGGTTAGTTGAAGGGATATCCCCTCAATACCTTCTTAGCGTCAGATATATTTCTGGGGATCTTGCTAGTACCTTTGCCTCTGTGATAGGCAATGCTTTATAGGTTTTGGGCTTTGTTACCCTACCCATACTGTATATCTAACTTACGACTGTTCATCTGTGCATCATTTATATCATGGTTTCTTAGTTTCTTGACTTAGGTACCACATAGGTTACCTGTAGGGGGTTATTTTGCAGGTACCCTATGTCATATAAGGGTTGGAAAACACACAACCTTTATGGAGGATTACCTCCCCGGGGGGATCTTACCAACTGGTTGTTAAGCCCACAAGGGCCCTTATAACTGATTTTGTTACCTCCGTTATTTAGTAGATTAGTCTCAGGCCCCTATTGGGTGAGGCATACCTACTTTAGATAGGGAGTCCCCTTTCAACCACTTTATCCTATTTGTGTGCATATTGGCATTTTGTTTATTTTACTTTGGTGTGCTCTTTGATTACTAGTTGGACTTAGGATTTGTTTTATTTTATATCACGAGTCTTGAGTCATTGTGGAGCCAGACCAGCTTCCCCGCAGGTCTCACTGCTTGTTACAGTTAGCACCACATTTTGAGTCTTTACCTTCTAAAAGGCGTAAAATTATCATACGTGGTGCATACACCTCCACTTACTAGACTTGTGATGGTACGAGGATGAGTACTGAATCGAATCAGAAATATACTGGGATTCCTTCAACTCCCATACCCACTATAGTCAACGGTACTCCTTCGACACCTTCAACCACTATGGTTGTAGTGTCGAAGGTTCCTATCATCACACCTATGTGCGTGTTCTTGAGACTTGTGATCCTATCTCTTACTCAGATTCACAAGGACAACCTGAATGGGAACAATCTATGCAAGATGAGATGAATCATCTTTTGAAGAATCATCTAGTCTCTCCTATAAGGTTTACCTACTTTTTGATAGACATCATAAGTTACAACATACTCCTTAGAGCCCTTAAATATGATTGGCCACATAAGACTAGCTTGGACAATCTTGTGATCTATTAATTTTCCTCCAACATTCCCTCTTGCAAATCCTTGATGACATTCCCATAGAATATCATTCCTTTAATGATCCATCACACATATCTAAATATTCTTAGTTGCAAAATATATAGGGTGATCTAAATTTCCTTCTCTTGGTTGCATAAGAACCACTCCTAATGCTATGAAAAAACATCTACATGTACATGAAATTTTACATTAGAATTAGGAAACACCAAAATTAGGGCATTTACCATTTTTTGTTTGAGTATATTAAAAGTAGCTTCACATTCAAGGGTCCACAAGAGTAGTTTATCTTCACTTCTTCAAATTTAGGGAGATCTAGAGCTTCCTACATTTATCAAACACTAACTTCAACAACCCAATATGTTCCTTCAACAATTTATATACAATTCAATCATCCATATATACCTCCAAAAACTTGTGAATGAAATCTCTAAAGGTTGTAATCACAACTTGAGAAAAGATACCCGATGCATTCTTGAGCCAAAAAGGCATCAAATTATAACCAAAGGATCCTTATTTTCTAGTAAAGGTGGTCTTATTATTGTATTTTTTTCCAATTCATACTTGATATATCATGAAAAGAAATATATAAAGGAATAATCCTCTTTTCCTACAACTTGATCAATCACCTCATCACTAAAAGAAGCCAGAAAAGTATCATACACAAGTAGACTTTAAGCTTCTAAATTACAAACAAACATTAATGTCATGAAATTCCTTATTTCTATGAATAACAATAAGAATGATCTAATTGGATTCATCTACTCGAAATATTAATCGGATTTACAATATTATGTCAAATTCTTTCTCTACCTTCTCCTTAACCCTGGGATTAAGATGATAGGGTTTATTGTTAACAGGATTAACATCTGACCACAACTCTATTCTCATATCCCCAAACTCTTCTTGAATTCCTTTCATATCAGTAAAAATCTACATAAACAATTTGTTGTATTCTTTCAATAGGGCCTAAATATTAGACATGGTCTTCTCATCCTTGTAATCTCCTTTTAAGCCATTTTACGCCATCATTCAATTCCAATATTGACTTTCTACAACTTCAAATTTTGTCATTTAGTTTATTCTTTCCTTTGTCCTTACTCTTTATTGTAAAGGCACTTTTGGATGCTTTGCTATTGCTTATAAACTATTTATTGAATATGTCCCTTTTTAATAATTGTCTACACAACTTAAATGTAATGTTAGTAATCTCCTTGGTGACATTTAAAGTTTTAACACAATTTTCAAAAGGAGATAAAATCTTCAAGGTAATCACTACCAAATTTTGAACTTGTAGCAACTTATCATTTGTTATGAACAACTTTATTAACATCATAACCTCTCTATTCTTCAAGTGAAAGAATTATTTCCCATTCTCATCATCAAAGTTTCTCCTACCCTTTCGTATGACCAATTCTAACAATCCATTGCATTGGAATCTGGTAACCATACGTTGCTTCTAGACATTTAAATTGTGACCATTGGACATTTAAATTGTGACCATTGGACTAGTTTTTCTCAACAAATAAATGTCAAGCACCAATGGAATAATTTAACTAATCCCAAGAAATCAAAATCCACCTCCAAAACTTAGTTGTGTAGACACATTGTTATACCACCCAACACTATGCCTGATGATGCCACATTGGCATCAATCCAACACCACCATTATATTGTTGGGTTCTAGTAGAATTTTTTGTTTGTTTAATTGAGTCTAGAAAACAATTTTTTATGTAAAAAGTTCAATTAAAAATTCTGTTGAAATTCTAAATTAGAAACTTAGTGTCTTGAACTTTGGAAATTTCACCTCTTTCATAGAGTTTCCTAGATATATTCCCTAAAAATTTACATCCTTAGGGATGATATGAAATATAATAAAACAATAGAAACAATAGATGATATTTCACTTCTTAACAACCCTAATCCACTAGGCAATTTAAGAGAAAAGATATCAAGCTTATGCCACAAGTTTCAACATTCTAGGGAAATCTTATCATGCATAAACTAGATCTGGAAGTCACTTTCTGTCATTGATGGTATTATAGGACGTTCAAGAAAACATGTATTTGTTAGATCTATCTTCATTGAGTGAGGCGAGTTCAGGTAGAATAGAGGAAAGTGAGACATCTAGTAGGTCTAACAAGCGGAGATCAACTGGAGGTGAGAAGATCAAAAGAAAATTCCATAGACACATGGAATTTTTTCTTGCAAAAGTGGGATCATGTTCTTATGATCATGAGAGAATAAATGAAATCGATGTGCCCTTGAGTTACAAACATATAGTGAAATGATGGATACCCAAGGATCTTCCTGAAATAAACGTTGATTTTTGTGTAAACGAAAGGATATACCAGATTGCTCCATTGCCATGACATGGTTTGGGGCTATTTTCCATGGATGGAATAAAGGTTTGTTACAATGGATTAACTGAATTGATGGAGTACATTGGACGCTATTATATCTACAAATATTGGATACAAATAGTCCAATATAAAAAAAGTATGCAAAGATATGGCTTGGATGCAAATTATATACAGCTAAAAGACAATGATCAAAATAAAGGAGAAACTATCTATATTGACAGAAGGCCAAAAGAAATGGGGAATATTGCAAGGTTTATAAATTGTACACGACCCGTGACCACAAATAAGTGACCCAATTACATATTTGAGGGCCTTGAAGGAAAATGTGTATTCGTATGTGTAATAAAACCAATAGCTGCAGGGGAAGAGTTATTGATTGATTACAATTTGAATCGAATAGATACATATGTTGCTATTATGGGGGTGGTACGTATACTAATTTACCCAACCTGTAGGCAATGACTCTTATATTTTATGATTTTCATTATGTTCTTTACGGTGTTAATCCATTTCTCTTATATTTTATGATTTTCATTATGTTCTTTACGGTGTTAATCCATTTGGAAATATTCGGTCTATTTACTCTGTGTGTCCTATTTTTGTTATCAAAAATAAGTGAGAT
>CBVK0101020500.1:0-10120 GCA_900067695.1 Picea abies
CTAAAGCACTTATCTAGTCAAGAAATTATTCTACATTCAAATTACCTTCACAAATCAGAACTTCCATCTTTGCTCTGGTTCCCCTATTGACAACATCTCCCAACAATCGCTTCTTTGCTACTTCTTCTCCTATAGCTTTTTCTTATTCCAGATTTTCACTTTCAACATCACTAACATCACCAGCCTCTGGTGATCTCCTTTGTGTTGTTTCCATGGTGTCTAACCTTGCACCAACTTTTCTCATTTCCTCCTCCATAGATGCATTGGCTATAGGTCTCTCCCCGCATCTCCTCGACGACATGGCTTCCAATATATCTCTTTACACACAAATGTATTTTTCCTGCTCTAATACCACTTGTTGCAAACCCGCTATGGGCTCTTATGACCTCCTAGTCTAGGATATTCTTCTAGATCCGAATTATCTCTCGGATCCTCGCTGCATTCTTTCCTATATACACAAGCCCTTTTTTTCTTCCCTTATGTAGTCCCACAAAAAACCCGCGAGTGCTTATACTAAGCCCCTGTTCTTCTCAGAATCGAGCACTTAATTGAAGGGAACTATTTGGATCTCTAAGACTTTGGCACTCTAAAGGATTCACTTAATACAACACTCCAATCTACTAGAGTGGTTACTGGCTGAATTCGGTCATAAAGTGACTTTCACCGACAGGCATAGGTGTTACCCTATCCTTCGACTATGCTCTAATGTCAAGTCGAGGCTTGATCGGACGATGGACATAAGTCCATATCCTTTGCACGATCTATGGCTAAGAAAGAATTTGAGTCTCCGAGCTTTGGGACTTTTGTAAACCACACAGATAGATGAATTCTGAATAAATCTAGATCTACGGTTCACGTTTACCCACCAATTGACGACCAGGATTAAATTCGGGCTTTGGGACTTCAAAATATTTTCCACCCCACATGAAAATGACCTAATTTTCTGGGAGTGTCAAATCGACGAACCACTCGAGGATCCAACGGCATGACCTAATTGTCTGGGAGTGTCAAATCGACGAACCACTCGAGGATCCAACGGCTCGCACTCACCCGTTGATCTACAGTGGAAATTCATTTTGTGACTTCAGAGCTTTGGGCTTTGGGCCTCACTTTCAACAAACAACTTAAAATTTTTGGAGCAATGAAGTCTGAAGGACTTAGGGATTAACAACTGTGCTCCTTCTCCTTAATCGAATGACTGTGAGGGGTTTTGACTCATTGCAAACAAATCTCGTCCAATTGGCCCTAAAACAAAGGGATTTCTCCTCTTCTTGAGTTCCTCCTTGGAACCTTATACTCAATATCCCTCCTAATATTTGGTACTTGAATGACTTGAACTCTGGTGCACACTTTGCATTTCTCTCATGAATGCATACCCTTATAACTATATGGCCCGATGCACTTCTTGTGCTAACTCTCCTGAGCTTGATCAACACTTAGGAAAGTGTTCTCTCTATGCACTCCTTGCACTTCATCTCTCCTCTAAGATTTTACACTACTCTGAGTGTAGGTGCACTCCTTGCACTTGCTCCGTGTAAACTTACACTATCTGACATGAGATTATGAACCTGTAAGCGGTTTGACCTCTACACACCTTGCGTTGGCAATATGTACTCTTTTCACTAATATTCTATGAAGACAAAGAATTTAAACTTATAACCAAATCAAGGACTCATTCAATAAATCATTGAACTACACATTCATGCATAGAAATAACAACACAACATCTATTCAATTTCAGATGAATGAATGAGTTTATAGTCTCATAAAATTGAAATCAATTCTCTTCTACTATATTCCTTCAACAATAACTTACAAGAGTTTCAACAACCTTCAACAACCTTCTTTTGGCATAGATTACATTGATTTATTGATGCAAACCCCCATCACCTCCTAGGGCTCACACGACCTCCCGGTCTAAGGATAATTTACACTACAGAGCAAAATTTTCTCTCGGGCCCCTACTGAGCCCTCAAAATGCTTCTCCATAGGCATTTTTCCTTTTCCCTATGCGCAAATCTACCTTCGCGAGGGTCTATTTATCTCAGAGAAGAAATCCATGTGACCTCGGGCCAAAACTATGGGCTAAACCCCTTACACAGTACGTACTCCACCACTTTGGAGCTTTGGGATTAGAGAGTTCCAACTACAACACACACCAATTCTTCTGAATGTAGGATCCAAGAATCGTCAAACAACTGAGGGGATCGATGAATCACAATATGTGTCATGATCTATGGTTCACATAAATTTTTTGGGACTCCGGGCTTCGGGAGCTTTCCCCATTCAAATGCATGAACTGCAAACTCGTGGATCAGACAACTGGCGTCCACTTTCAGATTGATGGTCTTTGTTTACTTCATGCTCTGGTATTCATATGTTTTCACGACACAATGCTTCAATTCCTCTGAATTCCGAACTTACGAAGGGTTGGGATCCATGGTCCACATGTTCCCATAAACTGATGACCTGGATCTACTTCGGGCTTTGACCTTTGGGAGTTTTTGACCCAAAACACTTTTCACCTCAGATTCTCTGGAGCACTGAAATATGAACTTCAATGATGTTTCTCCACGTGTTCCTGATGCCAACGGTCAGGATCTACTCCTAGTTTCAGAGCTTCAGGAGACTTGTCTCCTTTACACCCAACCCACAAAATATCCGAACTCGCAAAGTCTGAAGGACTTCAAGGTTTAACACCCGTGCTTCTTCTCCAGATCCAATGGTCGTGAAATAATTTGGTTCCTCTCGAACAAATCTTGTCTGCTCATCCTCCAAAAGAGGTAAATCCTTCCTCCAAGGACTTTTTCTCATGATTCATCCTGAGCTTTACCACTCTAAGTGATTCGATCATATGCACACTCCTTGCGCTCACTTTCCTTGAGGTTTTTTCAATACTTCACTAAGTGTTGACCCTGTGCACGCCTTGCACAAGACTGACCTTCGAGATTTTATACTCATACGAGTATATGTGCACTCCTTGCACTCGCTCTACACAATTAACATTATCTCTCCTAAGCTATTGAGTCTGTAACTGAATCTGCCTTTGCACTCCTTTCACTAGGATTTCAAAAGAGAAACAACTAAAACTTATCGAACATCACATGTTCATTCATTCAACCATAGTATGCACACACACGGGCATATACAACACATAAATACAAAAACACAACATTACCCAATTAACTCATAGATTTACAACTCAAACATTTGAAACAATTCTCCTTCTATTATATTACCTCAACAAAACATTTACAATAGTTCATGTAGCTTTCAACTTCTTCTCTCAACAATAATAACAATAAACTTCAACAACAATTACAATATTCTTCAACAACCTTCAACATCCTCTTTGGGTATACATTACACAAATTTATACACGAGGGGCTTCTCGAGCCTTCCCTCCAGACTATCTTAGTGCTATCATATCACATTTAAGCATCCTACCACTAAATATTATTACAATAAATGAGATATTACAATTTAGATATGAGTCGATGCTCAAGATATGTACAATTCTACATGTATTGAAAGAAATTACATCTCCTGGAGCTCATACAATGGCTCACGCTTCAAAATTTTTACGGGGCCTTTAATTTCAATTAATTTCAAAATACTAAGGTGACGTGAATGTTGGCATTGGATGCTGATTTGTCCTCCGCTCAGCCTCATTGAATGCTGGTGGTGATGCTCCTGCATCATACTCCTCTGTACAAAAGATTCATGGACTCCTGTCCATGAGCTCCTCCACTGTCTTTCCATGCTTCTGGATATCAAGTTCAGTTATCCAACTGCCATCTTATGCTGGATGATATTTCCACTTAAACATATACTCATAATAAACTTTCATCATGGTCTTCTTAGCAATCCTTTGATTCAAAATCTTCTCTATCTATGGCTTCTTTGCTATAGGAATTTTTTTCTTCCACTGAATCTCCTCATGATCATTTGTCCCTTCTGTATCATTCATCTTGTAAGGGTATAATACTTCTACATTGAATATTGGTGATATTCCAATGTCCTTTGGAAATTCAATCTCATAAGCATTTATAGAAAAATTTATGAGGATCTTACAAGTTCCTATCTTTTTCATCTTCAACTTGTTATATTTCCCTTTTGGAAATCTTTCCTTCCTTAGGTGTGATAAGACTTGATCTCCAATTTCAAAATTGATTTCTCTTCTTTTCTGGTCTATGTTTTTTTACTTCTAGATTCTATCATGTAGTTGTCCCTTGATTCGATCATGTAACTTCTGCATCTATGCAACAAAATATTTAGCTCCTTCACTTCGAAACTCTTCTCGTCCCAAATCTCTCAACTCTAAAATTAATCTTGGATGCATTCCATATACTATCTGGAATGGACTCTTACTAGTACTCCTATTCGGTGAGTCATTATATGCAAACTCTACTTGGGGAAGAATTTGATCCCATTGATTGTTATGTTCAATGACCAAACTCTTTAACATGTTTCCTAAGCTTCGGTTCACTACCTCAGTCTGTCCATCTGTTTGAGGGTGATATCCCAAACTTAAATAAAATGTTGTTCCCAATATTTTCCACAAAGTCCTCCAAAAGTGTCCCACAAATTTAGTATCTCTGTTTGAAACCATTCTTCTGGGAAACCCATGCAATCTCACAATCTCCTTGAAAACCAAATTTTCTATATGGGTAGCATCATTGGTTTTCTGACATGGTATAAAATGTGCCATTTTTTAAAATCTTTAAACTACCACAAAGATAGAATCATTTCCCCTCTGGGTTCTTGGAAATCCCAGAACAAAATCCATACTTATATCATCCCATGGCATGTCTGGAATAGGCAATGGTTGATACAATCCAGTGTTCGGTTGTTTTCCTTTAGAATATTGGCATATTTTGCATCTGTCCACAAAATTCTTAACATCAGACCTCATGCTTGGACAATAGTATGAAGAACTCAAATTCACATATGTTTTATCATGGCCAAAGTGTCCAACCAATCCTCCACTATGTTTCTCTTTCAACAAATTGTCCCTCATTGAGAATTTTGGAATACATAACTGACTTCCCTTGAACAACAATCTGTCTTGGATAAGATATTTCATCGATTAATTTTTATCCTTTAACAAAGGGTTCTCACATGCTTCATAAAATTCTTTGAAATATGGATCTTCTTGATACATCTCCTTGAGGTGTTCAAATCCCAAGGTCTCCACCTGAAATTCATGCAAGATCAAACAACTCCTGCTCAAAGAATCTGCAACTCTATTAGCGCTTCCACTAATATGCTTGATAAAAAAATTGAAATTATGTATGAATTCTACCCATTTGGTATGCCTCTGGTTCAACTTCTCTTGTCTAGTTATAAACTGCAAAGCTAGATTATCAGTATACAAGGCTTGAATTACAACATACAATTCCTTGTCATGTGTGGAATAATTCCTCTTAACATCATCTAGATTATCACTGAAATAAGCAACATGTTTATTGTCTTGATTTAAAACTGCGCCAATGGCTATTCCACTTGCATTGCATTTGACTTGAAAGGTCCTCTTAAAATATGGTAGAACTAGAATAGGTTTTTCTGTTATCTTTGCTTTCAACACCCTAAATCATTTTTCATATTCTTCTATCCAATTAAAATATTTATGCTCTTTCTTTATGGTGTCTAGTATGGGTGCACAAATACTACTGAAATTCCTGATGAATTTCCCTTAAAAACTCGCCAACCCATGAAAACTTCTTACTTCGAACACACTTCTTGGAGAAGGACAATCTCTTATTTCCCTCACCTTCTCTAGATCCATCTTCAATTCATTTGAAGAGATTATGAACCCAAAATATACAAGTTCTATTTTCATAAAAGAGCACTTCTTCAAATTCAATAACAAATTCCCTTGCTGCAATCTCCTCAACTCCATATTCAAATGTCTTTGATGTTCCTCTTTCGTCTTACTAAAAACTAGAATATCATCTAAATAGACAATCACAAACTTACCAATAAAATCTTTGATTAATTCATTCATTAACCTCACAAACGTACTTGGTGCATTTGTTAAGCCAAATGGCATAACAAGCCACTCATACAATCCTTCATTCGTTTTGAATGTTTTATTCCATTCATCTCCTTCTCTCATCCTTATCTGATGATAAAAACTCTTCAAGTACATCTTGGAAAAATAACTATCTCCACTCAAGCAATCCATCAAATCATCCATTTTAGGTAAAGGAAATCTATACTTGATGGTTATCTTGTTGATTTCTATAGAATCTGTGCACATTCTCCAACCTCCATCCTTCTTTGGACTCAAGACAGTTGGTACAACACATGGGCTCAAACTTTCCCTAATCAAACCTTTATCCAACAAATCTTGGACTTGATTCTTGACCTCTTCATTCTCTTGAGGGGTTAATCTGTATGTTTCTTTTTTTGAAAAACTTGCTCCTGGAATAAGGTCAATATGATTACTAATACTCATCATGGGAGGTAAAGAGTGAGGTAACTCATCCACCAAAATATCAACAAACTCATCCAACAACTCCTGGACTTTCACATGAAAACCATCCATAGAATTTATTGTAAGGATGACTCTCAGCTTACCTACAACAACAAACTGCATTTCATGTTCTCTCTTGAATTATTTCAAGAGTTCCTTCCCACTCATGAGAAGTATACTAGGACTAGCTTCTTCTTTAACTCCTTTATCTTTTATTGGCAACAACATATGCTTACACCCATTATTCTCAAGGGTATAAGTATTCTTCCTCCCATCATGTATGGAATTCCTGTCATATTGCCACAATATTCCCAACAGAACATGACAAACATCCATAGGTATGACATCACATAAAACTTCATCCACGTAGCCACCTATTTTAAATTCAAATTTGCATTGTTAATTTACCATGACTTGATGTCCTTTTTGCAACTACAACACCCTATATGGATTCGAATGTGTAGTTGTTTCCAGCTTTAGATTTTCCACCATCTATGTGGATACCAATTTATCAATACTCCCACTATCTATAATCACCTTGTATACCCTATCTCTGGTTTTGCAAGCAATTCTGAATAGACTGTTCCTCTAGACTGGTTCTCTTATCTCTTTCTCTGGCTTCACAAGAAATTTCCTCATCATGAGTGATCTTCCTTCTTCCCCTGATTCTACCTTCATTTCTATCTCTACATTCCTCTTCTGCGCTTCAGAAATGTGAGCTTCTCCAGTCCCTTCATTCTTCTTCTCAGGAAATTCCCAAGACATGTGCCATGTCTTTCCACAGGTATAACACTTCACTTATCCTCCTTTGCCGCTTCCTTTTCCTCTCGGAAAGATTTTCTTCCACCATAATGTCTTCCTTTAGAACTTCCACCTCTTTCTATTTTACTGTGATACTTTCTAGTTTCTCCTCTAGGTTTCTAGAACATTTCTTTAACAGTTCCTCTACCTCTATTAGAAATTTTTCCTCTATTTCATTGACTTTGTTTCCTTGCCAAATTTTCTTCTTCTTTTAGGGCTACCTGATAATAATATTCCACAGTTCTCATTTTCATCATGCTAATGTCATCCTAGATCTCATATATCAACCCATTAATGTACCTGGAAAATTTTTCTTCATGATTCTCCCTATGTCCTGCTCTTATATTCATCTTGTAAAAATTTTCATTGTACTCCTTCACTAAAAAACCTTTCTGTCTCAGATTCTGCAACTTCCTAAACAAATTTATCTGATAATCCTTGGGTATGAACTTATCCTTCATATTATCTACCATTCTATCCCAATTCTTGATTTTGGACTTACCTTTACATCTTCTATCAGCTTGCAATTCATCCCACCATAAAGTTGCATGTCCCTTCAACCTAGTCACAATAAGCTTCACCTTCTTCTCATCATCAATTTCCTCATAATCAAAATACTTATCTAAAGCAATTTTCCAATCAAGTAGTTCTTTCACATTTAGATTGCCTTCATACATTGAGACTTCCATTTTTTCTCTGGTTCCCAGCTTGAAAACAACTCTCATCAATCGCTCCTCTAGTGCTTTTTCTCTTGCAACTTCTTATGTTTCAACATCTTCATCTTCAGTTTCATTGATGTCACCAACTTTGGGTGCTCTTCTCTATGTAGTCTCCATGGTGTCCAACCTTGTATGAAGTTGTCTCATTTCCTCTTCCATGGTTTCATTGACAACTGGTCTCTCTCTATGTCTCCTTGGAGACATAATTCCATGTTTTCTTTCACACAAAGCTTAAATTGGGCTCTGATACCACTTGACGCAAACCCCCACCACCTCATGTGGCTCATGTGACCTCTCGATATAGGATCATTCATAGTAAAGAGCTGAATCAATTCTCAGGATCTTGCTGAACCCTCAAAATTCTTTACCACATGCCTTTCCCCTCTTTCTTTAGCGTAAAATCAAGTTTGCAAGGGTCTTGTCACTTCAGTGGAGAAATCCTCATGACTCTAGGCCAAAACTATGGGCTAATATATAAACCGCAGAAAATACAGTGCTTCAGAGCTTCGGGCTTTGGGAGTTCTATAAAAAACAAAATAGGATTCTCCCGAGTGTCGAATTCGTGGCCATCCAAACAACGACAGGAAATAACGACTCAAACTATGCACTGAGATATATGGCTCTCAGAGATTTCAGGACTCCAGGCTTCAGGAGTCTTCCCTATTCCAAAACACAACTCCCTAGAGTGTCTAACTCTGAACTATCAAATCAGATAGTTGTCGTCTGCCTCATATCAATGATCCTTGTTTACTCCATGCTCTGGGCTTCAGAACTGTCCACAACACAACACCTCAAATCCTTCGGAGTGTCGAACTAGCGAACTCGTGAAGGGGTTAAATCCACGGTCCATGCATCCACACAATCAAATGGTTGGGGTCTACTCCAGCCTTCGGGGATTCTCGACCCAAAACAAAATACACCCCAGTTCATCCATAGTGCCAAGTCTACGAACTATGAGATCTGTCACCATGTGTCCTCCATTTACCAACGAACCATATTTACTTCAGGCTCCGAGACTTCAGAGAATTTTTAACTTGCACAACCAATTATCAACTTCTCCTAGAAGATAGAATCATCGAACTACCCTTAATCTACATACACATGTACTCACTATCAATGGCCAAGATTCACTCCAACTTTGAGATTTTGGCCTCCTTTACAACAAACATTTGGAAACTTCTGGAGCAATGAAGTCTGAAGGACTTAGAAAATTAACAATCGTGCTCCCTCCTCATATCCAACGACTATGAAATATCTGACTCCTCCTAGGGAGGATCTCGTCCACTTGTCCTCCAAACAAAAGTAATTATTCCTTTCAAGAGTTGAATATCAATATCCTTCTTGAGCTTCGTCAAATTTAAAATACTTAGGCTCTGTCACACACCTTGTGCTACTTCTCTTGAGCTTGAGACTTAGAAAATATCCCGAGAACTCCTTGTGCTTGCTCACCTTGAGACTCTTTCAACACTTCTCTAAGTGTTGGCCATTTTCACACCTTGCATGGGTCTTCTTTGAGATTTTATACTCAGACGAGTATATGTACACTCCTTGCACTCACTCTGCAAGAATTCACGCTATCTCTCATGAGAAAATGAGTCTGACAATGACTCTTCCTTCGCACTCCTTGCATGGCACTGTGCACTCCTTGCACCATGGTTTCAGAAGAGAAACAATTGAAACTTATCGTACATCAAGGGTTCATTCATTTTCAGAAGAGAAACAATTGAAACTTATCGTACATCAAGGGTTCATTCATCTAACCATGAAATTCACACACATGCATATCAAACACAGAAAACAAATAATACAACATTACCTAGTTACTCAAAGGCAAGCATGCATAGAAGTATGAAAACAATTCCCTTCTATCATATTCATTCAAAAAATATTTACACAGGTCCTTACAACGCTTAGCTTCTCTTCTTCATCAAGATAAAAAATTAACTCCAACAACTATAAAAATAATTCTTATTAGCCTCTTTCGGGCATAGATTACATATATTTATATATGAGGGGGCTTCTCGAGCTTTCCCTCCATACTACCTTAATGATTTCATATCAAATTAAAAGAATCCTACCACTAGCATTATTACAATTAAATGATAATTTACAATATATATAT
>CBVK0101020501.1:0-10120 GCA_900067695.1 Picea abies
AAAAGATAAGCTACAGGTTTTTGTAGCTAGTTAAAATAGTAAAAATCAAAATTAAAAAGAAATAAAATCTAATCTATTTTATTTTCAAAACAAGAGAAAATAAAAAAACATAACATCTATTTTCTATTTCAACCATTTGACCAAGGAGCATATGAATTCATGATAGTGAAATTTATTGGGTTGTTTCTTTTTTAATGATCATTTTATTAAAGTTCTTAATCCTCTTGTTTACCAATTTAAAATATGAATTACTCTCCTTATGCATATGGTATTTCTTGAAAATTGGTTGGTGAACCATATCAGAAAATGGCTCAACAGTAGGGGCATGAAAGTCCTCTTCTTTATCACATATAAAAAAAATCTCCTTCAATGCATGAAAACAGACCATGGCATTTTTTCCCAAGGGATTTTCAACTGCAGCAGAGAATAGATCTATGACAGCTTGGTCTTTTGTGGATAAACACACAGGTATTTGATAACATGGTTAGCTATACAGGCGTTGGGGTTTATTAGGAAATGAAGAGGTGAATCTATTGTGTTCTCGGGCGAGGTGAAATCGTTACTATACAGGCAAACTTCTCAAGTATCCCCAATCTGGATAATGCTCAAGGTGAAAAAGATCTAGCAGTGGGTTAAAATTTTATTTTTGATAAAGATTAATCATTTTATGCAGAACCATAACAGATATAAAAGCATATAATCTTGAACCCTAGACAAACCCATAACAGGCTTGAATCTCTGAGAAAAACAAACCAAAAACACTTATCTCAGCCACAAAGAAATTATGAGATTTTTCCCTCCAAAGGATGAGATGTACCTCTAAAACTATATCGTTTTTGAAGAACATGCCCATGAAGAAAGTAAATGGGCTCATTTTTGTTCTAGGTTTTCAAGGGTTTGATCTAATTCGTCACGGTTTGCTCAGAAACGCTCCCAGGTAAAAGGGATCATTTCGGTTCTGGGTTTTCAAGGGTTTGATCTAATTCGTCACGGTTTGCTCAGAAACGCTCCCACAAAACTATGTCTCTGGTATGAAAAATGGGATTGGATAGATAGTCACAAAGGAGACCAGAACTCATTGTGAGTATAAGGGGGATCAGTAACAGAGAAAAACCCCAGCCTAAAACAAAGGAGTAAGCTATAATTCACCCTAGTGCATCCAGAATGTGAGCACAAGGGATTCCAAGCCATGAAAATCAAACGATTTCAGGTAATGGATGCCCTGAGGACCGAGTGATTGAAAACCTTAGCTCGTATTGATGGATCTGTGGATTCATAATGCCACTTCACACAGAGTATAGGGCATGACTGAGTTATGTTTAAATATCATCAAATGTAAATGTTGAAGTCAAGCTACTAAGGTTAGGAGAGGATGTTGTTTACAAGCCAAAAACATATCAAGATTTAAAACCAAAGTTAACTTACCATGAATCTTAAATGAAACACACCTAAAGTCTCTTTGTCAATCAATTCTTGGCATACAAAGTATCCAAGGTATAACTTTCAATCCAAGGACAATCTTAAAACAAGTGTTTAATGTGAGCATAAGGGGTTTCAAACCATGAAAATCGGTCGTTTCAGGTAATGAATGCCCTGGGTACAAAGCATAACTCAAAACTTTAACTTGGAATGATGGATCTATCGATTCAAATTGCCACCTCAAACAGAGTACAGGATACGACCAGGTGTGTTTGAATCTCAACAAATATAGAGGGTGAAATCGAGATGCTAAGGTTTAGGAGAGGATGTTCTTTACAAACCAAAAGCCTATCAAGAATTAAAACCAAAGTCGACTTACCGTGAATCTTTAAATGAAACCCACCTATAGTCTATTTGTTAATCGATTCTTGGCATAAAAAGTATCAAGGTATAACTTTTAATCCAAGGACAGTATTAAAACAAGTGTTTCCTTTATGAGTTCAAAGAAAAAAAAGCCCTCGGTAGAAGAGGTTTAAAGCATATTGAACCTTTCAAGACCAAGCCTTATTAAATTAAAATACGATTTGAAGTTTTTAATACTTCATTCATGCTTTCAAGTTTTTAATACTTCATTCATGCTTTCAGTCATGAATGAAGTATAAAAACACAAAAATACAAATATTAGGAATAATCAAAACATCACTTTTACAATTTAAAAGTCACCTTCAAACATTTACATGACGAAGCGTAGGCAGCTACAGGAATTGTTTATTTGTCACTTTTAAAAGGCAAAAATCATGTATGGCTTCCAACACGATCTAGTGTTGTCCTTTGGTGTAAGTCAACTGGCCCATAATGCATTAATTAATTTTGTATGTCAATTCCTTTGATACTCATCAATTGTCTTTTTAAGGATTTCGATCAAAGTTTTATTTCTTGATTATGTGAAACCATTTCCTTGGGGATAATAGTTTGATGATTGCCCCATGATAATACCAAATTCCCCACAAAATTTGGTGAAATTTTATCCTATGGATATTGACCCATTGTTAGATATAAACTTTTCTAGCACTTTGAATCTTGAAAAAATATTTTCTTTAAGGAAATTAAAGAGCTCTTCTGAATCTTCGTTTTTGAGAGCTACAGCCTCTTGTCACTTGGTGAAATAATCATTTGTAGTGAGGATTTATGAATGGCCCTTGTTGTAACTTGGATTCATGGGTCCAATGAAATCAAGTACCCATTGTGTAAATGGTTCTTCAACTGTTACAGGATGCAAGGACATTTTTTCTCTTTTTATTTTTCCTGGGAAGTTTTGGCAAGATATGCATTTTCTAATCATAGAATATGAGTCTTTGAAAATAGTAGGTTAATAGTAACCAACTCTCATAATTTTGTGTGTAGTATTTGTAGGTGAAAAATGTCCGACACAAATATCTTCATGAAATTATTGAAGCACCTTTTGAGATTTTGTTGAATCAATACATCTCGGAAACATTCCAAAAACATTTCTTCAAAACAAGACTTCAGCAACCAGCACATATTTATTTTCTTTCATTTTCAATTCCCTTCTTTATTTTGAAGACATTCCATTTGGAAATTGACCAGATCTTAAATAAAATATAATATCCTTGTACAATTCTGATGTGGATGATGATGACCCTATTGAAATTGAAATATATCAATTTACTACGTCAATCCATGTCATTAGTTAACATAGTCCTTGTCCTCTAATTTATTTTAGTGGCTTGACCTCAATGTTGTATTCTTGAATCTTGACAAGCTAGTTTGCCCATTTTCCTTCTCAATTTTTTATTTAGCAACATATTCACTGGAGAAGTTGGGACATAGGCTATGACATGAGATGAAAGAATATAAGTCCTGAAATATGCCATTTATTTGACCAAGGATAGAGCTTGCTTCTCTATTTTTGTGTATTTTAATTCATAGCCATGCAAAGTCTTACTCATGAAAATTATTGGAAGTTCTTCCTCCTTTAAATTTCTTTGTGTCAGTATTGAAGCAATGGCTTCCTATGAAGCAAAAGAGTTTCTTATGAAATAATGATCAAAATTTAGGCTGACAAGCACTGGAGCAGTGGTGATTTCATGCTTAATCTTGGTGAATGTTGCTTGAATATTATGAGTACATTCAGTTTTATTATTTTTTTTCAATAGAATATTAATGGGCTTTACAATATTTTCATAATATGGTACAAATATCCACACAAAATTTATCTTTCCAATGAAATATTGGACCCCTTTTTTAGATGTCGAGGGATTCAATTTGTTGATTTCCTTAATTCTTTCTGGATCAATACAAATCCCCTCCTTATTTACTATGTTCCCCAAAATGTTTCCCTCTAATACAACAAACATACACTTCTTCATACTCGTAGATATTCCATATAATCTACAACGGTCAAATACTTCCCTCAAATGTTTGATATGTTCTTCTCTAAAATTTGAGTGAATGTTCAAGTCATGTTGATAATCAGCAATGAACTTTCCTGTAAAATCTTTAAATGCATGATCCATTTCTCGTTGGAAAGTTGATCCAACATTCTTTATCCCAAAAGGCATGCAAATATATGTGTATGTCTCAAAAGGTGTAACAAAAGTAGTTTTTGGTATGTCTTTTGTAGCAACCAAGACTTGGTTTTATCCAAAAAACAACATCAAGCATGGACATCAAAGTTGAACCAATCACTTGTTGTAGCAACATCTCCATGTTTGGGAGTAGATAATTGTCTTTAATTCTTTCTCTATTTAAGTGTCTGAAATATACACAGAGGAAAATTTCTCCACTCTTCCTTCTAACTATTACTCGATTCGACGACCATTCTAAATTTCTTATGGGAACAATTATTCCAAACTTCTTTAACTTGTCTAATTCAATATTTACTAGAGACTTCAACTTGGGATTGATTATTCTTAATTTACTTTTGACATGATTTGCTCCTTCTTTAATGGGTATGATGTGATGAAAAATGGACTTGTCATATTCTTTTAGATCATCATAGGAAAATTGAAGTTGTTTACTCTTGCTTCTTATTATTGGGACTTTATATGATTTCCGTTTACTCTTTAATTTGTATCCCTTCTTCTTTGTCTTCTCGCAATTTATCTTTCTTGCTTATGAGCGAGGGCTTCCCACGATCTTTCAAGATCTTATCATCTTCTCACTATTGATAATACCAAATCATACAACTAATGTAGAACACTTGTTTGATTTCCTAATCCAACTTTTAACTAGGATTAATTAGGTTCAGGATGAGTCATGAAAATTATGGTCTGTGAAACCAACGTTTTGTTCTCCCCATTTGAGTCACCAAAAATGTTAATATTTAGATCGTTTAAGGTTCAAACAACAACCTCACGAGGATAAAATACCCCCCCGTGTTTTTATAGAGGTAGTACTCCTTTGTATTTTCTTAAAGATTAATATTGATATCTTCAAACCAAAGTATCAAAATGGGAGAATACTAAATAGAAAACCCAAATCTTTATCGCTCAATGAAAATGTAAAGTATTACTAATTGAAAAATAATATACATGTTCACAAAAATTAATTATTTAGAAGAGGACCAGGACTCTTCAAAGACTAAAATACAATAAATGCACAAATATTGTACAAAAATAAATAAAAATTATAGGAAAAATAATATGATTCTCACATTCATCGCAGTATTACAATTTTGATCACATTCAAGAGAAATAAAAACAAAGGTCCACAATTGAGAGAACTTTAAAATATTTTTTCATTTAAAAAAAAAAAAGTGAATATGAGAGGCAAACTTTAAATATCTTATGCTCAAAAACTCAGAGTTCAAGATATTATTAAAGTTTAACCCCAATACAGTTCCCTAGGATTTTCAATAAATAATAATAGTATTTAACATTCTGAAAATAAAATGCATTCATCCAAACAGACTAGGAATGGACTCTCGTGGACCATAAAATGAAAGTGGAACAGGGTTGAACTGTGATGGATTTCTCTCACTGTTTATCCAATGGTCTATGTTCCTTTTGTATTCTCTTTTGTTGCAGTTACATGACAGGTACCAATCACCTCTACTTGATCTTCTTCAGTTATTTTGATTAAAGATTGTTTTAACCAATTTTCAATGTACTCCTGCATAAGCATGATAATTATCTATTGCATGAATTTAATGTTGAATAATGTGCTTCCAAGATATCTAAAGTCAATTGAAAGTTGATGCAACGTGTCTTCAATATATTCATTTTTATTAACATAGTTAACTAGCCAACTTTATACTTCTTGCATTGTGTACTCGGTAAAACTATTAAATTTTTCTGCTGACACAGCCTTAATATTTTCAGACGATCTTCAAATTGTTCTCTTATCATTAGCATAGATTTTCATATTAATTTCAAGTATTGAACTTCTCTATTGGTTCTTGCCAAGTCTAAATAAATCAATTTCAAATATAACTTCCCCTTTTTGACACTTAAAGTGTCACAATTAGTCAATATTTCCTTTAAAGTCTGTATTCTCTTGATCCAACATGCTTTGAATTGTTTAATACAAGTGAGGGAGGTAATTCTTATTCCTTTATTTTTAATTCACTCATGCATGAAACTTTTAAAACAAATGTAATAATAGCATCTTTATAAAAAAAATCTCATCATTTTCGAGATTGTCCTAGAGGTATTGTCTTAAATTTATAATTTTGGACCCTAAAGAAACAAAAATATTCACCAATTCCTATGCCTCAAGAATAAAAGACATTATTTTATTTATTTTTTCCCCAACATACCTTCTGAAAACTCCAAGTAGGCTTGATGTCCCTCTTAATTTTGAACTTGAATCTAGTGTTCCATCAAAGTTCCTCCAAGGCTAAACATTGGAAATCAGATTGGTGAATATGGGTGGTAGCATTAGAGCATTCTCAAGTTCTTTAATTTGATTTTTCAGCATTGCATTTTCATTTTCCATCTCATCAACATATATTTTAAGGCCTTCTCATGTAACTTCATGGATACGTGCAATTATAGAAGGTGGTACCCCCTTGAGATCTAATTCTGAATTAGATTTTCCCTGAACCTTTTTATTTTTTGAATCTATTCTTTAAAACATTAATTTCTTTGAATCATTATCATACAGATAATTGTGCATAGTCAAATATTTATCTTCAAAGAAAATTGGTTCTTCTGTTGTCGATTGAACTGCAACTTCTCGACTTTCTTGAAGTATTTTCTCTTCATCGGGATATTTTATATCTTCAAAGTTGGCATCTAAATCCATGTCCTCAAGAACAACTTTGTATTCAGGTGTGACCTCATCTACTTCTTGCTAATTGGTTTGTGTTTTTATTTTACCTATTGTAGGAACTTTATGAGGTTGTTACAAATTTCCCTTAGGACAATTTTGATCTCCTATGTCATGAGAACCATTGACTAAAGACTTCTTTTGTTCTTTTGTTGCTAACTGAGAATTTTGTTTTTGTGGGTCGCTTCTCTGAGATACATTAGGAGAACAAGTACTTATTTCATTAACAATTCTTCCATGTTACATGTGTGGTTCATTGGTACTATAACAATGTCAATATCTTCAATAGGCAATGCCTCAGGGTTTTTGTCTTCATCCTACTCTCCTCCAAACATAAAAGTGTTTTCATACTAGACATTGTAACCCATAGAGATCATATGTTTCATGAACAATTGATTTGGGTAAAAACAAATTAATTTATTTTTCTTCCTTTAAATCAAACTAGTCAAATTGTCTTGCATATTCATCAATGTTTGCAGTAGTTTTCAATATTATTTCACTGATTTTCCATGGTAGGGGAATAAATTGATTTTCCCTTCTTTCATGGAATAAGTGAGCCAAGAATATATACTGTTTACAAAATTCAATCCCAAATATCTTGTCTAGTACAAAATACAGCAAGTAAAAAGTCCTTTCTCAAGAGTAATAAATCTTGACGATGTTGTAACGGTCAATCACTTTGAAACTTCTTCTTTTGTCTAGAAAGTGTCACTTCTAATGAAAGTCTTGATGTAATGGATATAAATATGAGTTTCTTAAAAGAAGAAAGAAATGAATTGTATACTTTGTAGAAATGATACATTGCCTTATGATTCCATAAGGAAGGGTACCATGTATGAACTGGGTCAATTTTGTAGTTGACTTGTTTAGCTAAATGAAATCCTTTAAAAACATGACAGTGTTTGATAGAAAATATTAAATATGAAGACATGTAGAACTTCATGTTCTTCTTAAAACTTGATAATTGAAAAGATGTTTCACCATAAATGATTTTCACCCAGTTGAAAATTGTTTTCTCATGAGTAGAAAAATAAAGAATATACAGAGATAAAGGAGGAACAGTTGCAGTTGATTCTTTCCCCTCTACACTAGAAAAAATCCATGCCATTTCTCGATAAGGGTATTTAATAGACTGACCTAAATAGTTGATAAATCTTCAGGTATTAGTGTGGGGTCTTCCATATATTGCTAAAAGAGACCCCACCCACCATTCTTAGCCTTCAGGAAATATTTGGCTTCATCACCTTTAAAATTCATCATTGGCTCTAGTAACTTGAACATTTTCTTGATCATTGAAGGTGACAGAGAAATTGGGGATTCTCCGTATAGTTGAATAATCATGTGGTTTTTGTCGAACATATCTATACACCACACAATTATCTATTTAACATCAAAAACCTCTGGAACACGAACTTCTTTGGAAATTCCTGATGTTGAAATATCATTGGAACTTCTCTCTACTAGCAGTAATGTAGAGTAATATTTGTATGCTTTGGACCAGTGAAATGCTTGATCTTCTCATCTGAATGTATTGAGGGTATCTCCACAGAATATTTCCTTTATTCTAGCCATAGTTCTCAAAGGAGTTGGCAGATTATGTACAATATTTTGAAACATTAATACCAAAGAAAAACCCATTTACCAAAATATACCTCAATACTCTTCTTTCAAATAAATATTAATATGAAGTAAATTTGAATTAATTGGGGATTGTCTTGAGAAGGTTGTCATTAGTAATGACATTTTAAGATTTTAACTATTTGTTATTTTCCATAATATTTACATTTAATATACCTCATGGAAAGTGACAAGAGAGACAAGTATTACTATGGGAAGTTGCGGATAGGATGTAAGTAGGCATATGAGCACAAACCCGTGGACCCTTGATGAAAATATTCAAGAAATGACTAAATATGAGACTTGGATTGGTCGGACGGATGATAGAAAAACTTTTGAAGAATTATGATATGACGATGAACGTGTGGTGAAATGTTGAAAAATGGGATAAGGATCATGAATCAAATGGACGAACCGACGAGTCACAGTTGGAATCAAATAAATTGGACAAGTGAGTTGAACCCACTATGAAATATTAGAAAAAGTTCAAGTTTGATGCAAAATGAGGATCGTGGAGCATGGTAGTGCATTTTGTTAATGGGGGTATGTGGTGAACCCATAAGAGACTCAAAATAATTTAAGTGTTGGTACAAAATGGATACAACAAAATGTGACAGGTGCATTTTAGAGAAGGAAAAACTTTGTACAAGGATGGAAATGACTCATGAACCCACAAAAAAAATTTCTAAGTGTAGGAAAAATACAAAATAAAATTTATGAAATATTTAGCACACTTTTGGGTCAACACTTCTTTGTATTGTTGCAAGATGATCCCTTTGATGTTGTCTCCGACACTAGTTCTCTTGTTCTATATTTCAGTCCTTCGACTAGACAATTGAACTTTGTTCTTGTTTCGACTAGACTGTTGACCTCATAGTTGATTAGTTCGTCATCCTCTGTCTTGAAAGGTCCACCAAATAAAGACCTTCTGACTTATGATCAACTTGTTTTAGTGAACCAAAATTCACATTTTTATTTTCTACCTAGATCAATTGCCAAGACAATTGAAGTTGTTGGAGTTGATGTCATAGAGGTTTCTTCTGGATGACAAACTCGAAGCCAAAATCAACATGCTAGCATTTCCTTGATGAATCATGTACTTGAAATTGTTTATCTTATTGTCTACTCATATGATAAAGGATGAAATGAATGGGAGAAGGCTACATAGACAAAAATTGATTCTTTGTCGAAGAATCACACTTGGATCTAAGTTCCTTGACCATAAGGAAAGAACATTGCGAAGTGTTGATGGGTCTATAGGACCAAATTTAGCTATGAAGGTGTTTTTGAGAGACATCAATCATGCCTACTTGCGAAAGGATTTTTTCAACAAGAAGGCATTGAATACACTAAAACCTTTGACCCTGTCATAAAGATGAACTCTATTCAACTGATTATTTCCTTTGCTACTCATTTTGGATGGAAAATACATCATATGGATGAGAAGAGTATCTTTCTTCATGGAGACTTATCTAAATAAATTTCCATGGAACAACCACCTAGTTTTGTGACAGATTATAATTTAGTTTGTCAACTCAAGAAGTCACTTTATGGTTTGAAGCAGGCCCCCCAAGCTTAGTATGCTAAGATCGGTATTTTCTTTATTTGACTTGGTTTTAAATGTTTTGAATCCAATCACAAATTGTATCTACTCCCTACCAATGGAGATACTTTGATTGTTGTTTTATATGTAGATGGCCTATTGGATTACTGAGAGGGGAGGTGAATTAGTAATAGAGCAGTTTAATCCTTTTTAACCATATAATCAAAGTGTTATATCAATGAAGCATTA
>CBVK0101020502.1:0-10120 GCA_900067695.1 Picea abies
TAAATTAAACTTCCAACAAGTTGTCTGTACTTTGTTGGATCTTCAAATGTGCTACCTTCATTTGAAGTAAGCTTTAGATTCTGCTCCATTGGGTGTAAATTTACTTGGCAGGGACTAAGCTACCATGCAACCCTTGTTTAATGAAATCAAAATATCAAAAACTTCAAATTGACTTTTTATTGTGTAGTTTTTCCATCAAAATAGGTTGTAGGTACTTACATATTATAGGCTTATAAGTATATGTGACCTAAGTTAATAACTATAATTCATGAATAATTTTTATGCTAAGTAGATCCAAGCTTTAATGTTTTACCCAAAATTTTAAATTTGGCGAATGTTGAGGAATTTGTGTATTAAATTGAAATGCTTATTAAAAAATAGTCTTTCATTTAAAAAATTATGAGGGGTTTTTACTTGTTGAGGTTGTCTCAATGGAACATAAACACCTTTACTTATAAGGTATAGTAGAATACAAATAATAAACAATAAAAAAATGGATGTAATAATGAACATGTAGAAAATGACATAGAGCATTGAAAGTTTATGGGGTTTAGACTTGTTGATTGATAATGAGGTTGGTGTGAGGTTCCCTTTACATTGATGGTGGCTTGCACATGCATCATGTTGCATTTAATTGTCAAACCACTTCATGATTTGGTCGCTATGATCATTTTTGTGATGAATTTGGTTTCAATTTTTGTGTTTTTGTTTAAGTTGATGTTTAGTTGGCATGAGTGTGATCCTTATTCTAAGGGGTTTGGATTTACACTTATGAAACAAGGTGGTTTGCATGTTTGTTGATTGGGCATTAGGTTTAGAGTTGTTATTTGGCATGGAGGTTCTCTTTATTTATGGTGGCTTTGTATGGTTTTGTAGTTTTTGATGATCTAGCCACTCCATGAATTGGCTTCTTTAATTACATTTGTAAATTTGGTTTTATGTTTTCATGTTTTGGTCACATTGTTGCTTAGTAATTGTAATTATGGTGCATTTACTTTGTGAATAGTTTAAGGGGCTTGCCTCTCCACCAACGAAGCAAGGTGGCATGAATGGTTAGGTGAACTCTACATGGCGCCCTAGCCATATTGTAAGTTGTAAACTTTTGACGTGAAACAATGTATATAGATTCTTAATAAAAATAGAAAAAACAATATTTTCATACACACAATACACATAGAAATTTAACTTGGAAACCCTTAATAAAGAAAACCAACAAACCTTAGAGCCACACCTCTCTATTCTTCATTGTATTATCCTGAATTTACAATATTTTAGGTATTCCACAACATTCAAAACCCTAATCCATTAACCTGAATTATATTACAACACTAATCCCTTAACCATGATTAGATTGCAATGGGACAAAAATCCATTTTCCAAAAAACATAAAACATGCTAAAAATATACCAAAAACAACCCAACATTTTTTTCAAGGGCTTCACCCCCAAACCCCCAAGGTCAAGCCCCCCCCCCAGCACATATGAATAGAGTGTGGAGATAACCATGCAAATAATATAACACATTCCCAACATTCTCCCACTTGTTGTTTTCTTTGTAAACAAGGGGTCTAGGTTTTACAATATCAACAATTCATGACAAATGTTCATTTCTTCTCTACACCAAACAAACTTCTCGGTAATAACATATTTCATCAGTGAGTTTGCAAAGAACAACCATGCAAATAATATAACACATATGTCCTATGACATTCAATGGTGTACAGACTCCACGAACTAGTGCATTTTCTCATTGATTAGCCTAAGGAATTCTAGGTATTGTGTTTTCATGCTTTCGTTGAGTTGCTTCCTAGATATCGTGACTATGACACGTTGGCTTCTTGAATAGTTTGAGGTACATGGCTTTCCACCTGTAAAGAAAGATGGTATTGTAACTATAGTTTATTAGGATTCAAAGGCTTCATGGAAGCTCCATATCTTGCACATCTAGTTATTCTTCAATGTTATGACCCAAAGGGGGAATATATAGGGTTAAATGTGTATGATATAACCCCGAGAGGGGGGAACATATGAGGCTAAATGTATATGTTATGACCCAAAGGGGGAATATATAGGGTTAAATGTATATGATATGAACCAAGGCTGGGGACATATATGGTACTAAATGTACATGTAATGTGTAAATATATATGTAATATGGTCAGCCTAATAGTAAAGTGGCCTCATGTGTAGGTGTGAATAGGTATATAGAGAGATCATATATTCATTATTGTAGAGATGTGAATTGTGATGTATTAATGGATTTAGTGATTTGGAGGAGGCTTTCCTATTCTTTAAGAAGTTATTGCATAACTTATCTATCTTGGAGTTGTGCTCCATGCTCAAATTTTGTACATTGTGTGTACTTATGCTCTGCTATGATATTTTAATGATTTGGTTCATTACATTTGGTATCAGAGCATTGATCCTAGGGTTTTGCTTCCTCAAGCAAGTCATCTTGGAATTTTCTCTATAAAAATTTTTTGGGATCACTTCAGAAAGTCAAACTTGGAGTATGTTTAGAAGACATATCAGTGTACACGTGGTATAAATTTCAGCTTTTGGGTCATTGTACATTCGAAGATACACCATGTGGAAGATCGTGATTTTTACTAGTCCTATAACTAGTCTCAAACATGTGTTCCAGGTAAAACAATCATATCTTCTTCATAGATGATCCAAATTCCATGAGGCTAGTTGCATTGGAAAGAGAAAACATAGAATATTATATTGGAAAAATGATTATAACTATTTTAGATCATTATCCTTAATATATTGAGGTTGGAAGCTGAGGATTTTGGTTATATCTTAGTTAAGAATCAATGGAAATACTTAAATTTGTAGGCAATGAAGTTAAAGAAAGAATGAATCCTATGGAATGGTTGAGGTTTGTGAAGGAATATGATAGGAATCCATCAACGATTTTTTTTTATCTTTTTGTTCAAGCTCAAAAGTGGTGGATGAGTATGGATAAGGATACTGGATGGAACCTCACATCGGAAGAATTTAAAAAACTCTTCTCAGATATAAAAATGGAGGAAATGTATACAATTCAAGATGAGTTAAAAGAATCAAAATAAAAAGTCTCCAATTTGCAAAAGGAGAATGAAGAACTAAGATGATGTATTATTAAGAAAGATGAACAGTTTGCCAAGATACAATCCCTTAATGAATCACTCATTAAGGAGGTTAAGAACATAAAGAAAGAAAACACTAGAGACAGAAAGTTAAAAAAAAAGAGTCAAAGGAAGAATTGAAAAGTAAATACAAAGAAATATGTAGATTATGAAACCATAATAAAAAACTATTGGATGAGGTTAACATATTGAAAAAATAAAAGAAGCATTGTCAAAATCAAGAGAAACAAAGGATATTATATGAAGAAACTACCAAAAGACTTGAACAAGAAATTTACAAGAAGGTTGAGGAATCCCTAAATACTGATGACATAAAATAAAAAATGCAATTCAAAATTGAAGAAGGACGTCAAAATTTGATAAATGGGGTGGCATTGTAGCTTCAAAAGGAGAAAGAAGACAAGATTCAAGAATGTCACTAGAAGATACTTGAAGAAGTTGAACTTCATATAGAGGATGTAAATGCCAAATATGATGGTGTTATCTCCAAGGCTCGAGTAATCAAAGGCCAAACAAAGAGGATAGAAGATTCCATTTTTTCTGAAAAGAATATAGATAAAATGGGTGTGTAGAATGAAGACTGTCAAATGTGAAACCATATCGAAACCCTCATTATCAGGAAATATTTCAAGGAAGACAAGAGGATCAATATCAACATTATCAAGGAAGAACATTGAATAATCATCAGTATTCATGGAACAGAGAATCACAAAACCATTATTCAACAAGATATTAGCATATACCAACATGTACTACAAATTGGAGAGGCTTCAACAACAATACATGGAATCAAAGGAAAGAAAATTATGCAAAAACTAGCCACCAAGGATTATGGCTGAAAATGATTGATTTTGGATGGATGGATCATCATCAATGGAAATAAGAAAGAAGGAACATAATAAAATCATATTACTTGGTTTCATCACATGTGAAGCCTTTAATTGCAAATCTTTTTGAAGGAGGGTACTATGCTATGACCCAAAGGGGGAATATATAAGGTTAAATGTATATGATATGACCCCAAGAGGGAGGGGGGGAAGGGGGGTATATATGGTGATAAATGTACATGTAATGTGTTAATATATATGTAATATGGTCGTCCTAAAGGGGCCTCAAGTGTAGGTGTGAATAGGTATAAATATATAGATCGTATATTCATTACTGTAGAGACGTGAATTTTGATGTGTGAATGTATTTGGTTATTTGGAGGTTCTCCTATTATTTAAGGAGTTATTGTATAACTTATCTACATTGGACTTGTTCTCCATGCTCAAATTATGTACATTGTGTGTACTTATGTTCTATTATGATATTTTAAATATTTGGTTCATTACATACAATGTGGTTGTTTTTTCGTTGTGATGGGTGTTGTTATCATTGGTTATGGTTAGTTGGACACAAGATATATACAATTGAATGGTGTAACTAATCCAACAATTGGTGTAGGTGCTATGTGATTAGCATGCTTGTGGCACATTAGGTTTCTACTTATAAAATTTGGTGCAATATTTGTGCATTGGCTCTTGTGATTGTGACTCTAGCAGATTTGGCTCTTGGATTGCAAGGAAAGGTGGTTTGTTGAGGGGGTTGTTGCAATGATGGATTTTAGTTGTGACATTGCACGCAATTCAATTCAATTATTCTAATTTTGTGGCGTTTCCTTTCATACAATTACATTGTTTCTAATCATTATTCTATTGTGAATTCAATTTTCAATGCCCACCTACTCTTTCTTATATGTCTACTTTGGGATTCAAAGGCTTTGTGTAAGCTTGGTGACTTGGTCTTTGGGTTTTCGCAGGTTCTCTCACTTCTGTGTCACCTAATTTGAATTATGTTTTTAGCATGGCTTTTGATATTGCATGCATTGCGTTATGCCGAAATTGATCATTCTAAGTGTTTTTTCATGTATTTCGTTGTCACATCACTTCCATAATTTATAATTCTCTGAACCAAAGTTTAGTTGTCAAAGAAACCTTGGTTTTCTAGTCCTCCCGTGTTATTGCTTCAATCGATCATTGTATTAAAGTAAGTTGTAGTCTATATATTTTTTTAGCTATGTGGATGTGATTTACATATGCTATGTGTTTTGCTTCCTATCTTACATTTTTACACTATGCCTACTTTAATTTCTTTCTAGCTTTAAGTTAATTGAGTACTTGTTTGTGTGCTTAGTTGTTACTACATCATTGATCAAGGGATTTTGTGTACCCATAAAATGTGCATAACCTAGGAAAATGTGCTTTCCCCCTCATTTTAGTATCCATTCATGGCCTTGCCATATACATAGGATTAGAAGAAAAGAAAAAAAAGAGTAATTTCAACAACAATATTAGTGATGATTTCACAAGAATACTAGCATTAAAAATACACCAAACAACTATTGCAAGTCATTTCATTTTTATCTATTTCATTTTTATCTTAGTGATGATTGCTTTGTTTGAGTTCATTTCCATTATTAGTAATTCTTAAATATTTTTTAATTTATTTTTGGCTTATGTAATTTGAAGTTTTTTTTTTTTCAATGTTGTATAGATTTTCATTTCTATCGACATAATGTAGTACACAAATTAAGATAACACATTTTTATTTTATTTTATCTAAAACAACTTTTATTTATTTAGATAACCTAGTGTAAGATGAACTCTGAATTCCCCTTTCAACATGAAGTACCATTCTATCATAAGATATAGTTACATTAGAAATTTCCTTTTGAAGAGATACTTTAGGAAACCATGATTGTAACAGTGTACCCAACTTTGGCAAGGCTATCTCTTCCCTAAAAAGAACTATTTGCATACCCATATGTTCAATACATTTAGGAAAACAATGATAAGTTCCCATGAGGAGAATTTCAAGAGTAGATGGAACATGATAGATAGGTGCACATGTTGGATGTAGCTCCTTGTCTAAAGAATATAGAATCAACAACTTGAGTAAAATTCTTTTCATGACTTGACAAAATTCCCTCAAATTGATGGCAATATTGAAGCAAGGAGATCCTTCCAATTTGATCACCGTTAGAAGTTAAACAAGACATTAGACAAAAGTACACAACTATAACAATGCAAGACCTCATAGTAGCCTCTACATCACTCTGATATTTTATGGTGGGTAGAAGTATTTGTTGTTAATTTATATAGATTCAAAAGTATTTCCCTTTATATATAGCTTGACATTCTCAATTTGACGAGATGGCACCAGGGTGCTCAAATGCTTCATTTTCCACCTCAACCTCAAAATTCAAACAAATCATAAGACAACAATATTAATGTGTGTGTGTTCCTCCAAAATAGACCACTAACAAAAGATAAGTCATCCCTAATATATGTTGGAACAAGTTGGCTCTAAGAGATTTCACAAATAAATTCTATTATTTTTTTGTTTTAATGCTAGTAACATATGACTACTATTTTAGGGTTATATCAACTCCTAAATATGGTATAAAATGCTCCCAATCAATACTGATGTCATTTCAAAATATAAAATGTTGTAGTTTCTTCATACATGTCTTCGAATATTCATTGTTATGTATGGGGCAATATTCAAGGAACAATTCTCTAAATGAGAACCTAGATTGAGACATAATCATCCCAACATAAGCCAAAATATTTTATTGATGGTGAATTCTTCCTTATCCATGTAATTTGCATATATTGTTGCTAAACCAGAGACAAACTTTACTATGTAATTTTGATTTGAATACTAAGAATATTATAGGTCTCAAGGTGGAATTAATTATTGGAGTAATATAAAACATAACTACCCTTAGTGTTAGGTTCCATGACTAACCATAGGAGAGTACTAACCATAGGAGAGTTAGGTTCAGGATTAGCTACACGAAGCTTTGGATGGAAACCTAAGCCTCTTGACCACCATACTAAATAAAAATGTGTTGAAAGTATTCCTTGGGAGTATATGATCTGGATTGGATCATTATGTTATTTTTCATCTATCTCAATACTTTATGGGTAAAAAAAATTAGAGAAATCAACTTGCAGATCCATTTTAGCGGCTAGTCCCAATTTGGAAATTTTGGTCCAAAAAACCCTCTGAAATATTTTGGAGCCATTTTGAGGCATTAAAAGCACTTTTTTATGCTCCAAACCTGACTATGGACCAATTGGATATATGATACATACCGATAAATTTCCAATGGTGCAATAATTGCCTTAATTGGAGTTCATATAGGAAAGTTATGCCTCCTGCAAGTTGACCTACTGTATTAATCACCATGGTGTGAGTGGATGCCACATTACCCCCCATTACTTAAACAGACGAGGATAGCCAATAAAGTATTTTCTAGAACATTCTATAAGGTCCAAACCTTATCACTACTTTAGGGTTGAAGAACTTGTCAATACCCTAACCTTAGATGACTATCAAGCTATGTTAAATATCAAGTTGCTAGGATGAGAAGGGGATCCATTGTTTTTCATTGTATATTGTTCCATAGTTGAGCAAAACATATGAGACTAGTATTCTGGGATCATAACAGAGGAGGAGATATTATGTAGTATCCTTACAAGCCATAGTGTCAAAGGAAACTCCACAAAGAGTGCCTCATTCTTTATAATTGCATTTGAAGAAAAGAGAGAAGAGTGGCCTCACCTTCTAGCTGGGTTTTCTCCCATATTATCTTTCCTAGGTCATATATTGCATTTAATTGTGGATGGTGTGTGAGTATTTATTTTTGTTCTCTATTTTTCACATTTCAACTATTTCATCATACATTTTTAGAAGAAAAACTAGTAATTAAATAATATGAGATCTAGAGGAAATTTACCTTCATAGTAAAGATTTTAGTATTTTTTTTAGATATGTTGTGATGAAATATCTAGTGGAATATCCATGGTAGTTTACATATCAATATATTTTCACAGAATAGGATTAGAATATCCTCTTTCTTATGCATCCTCCAACTATGATAATTCTATGGGTAATATTATGCCAAAATTGATTGTTAGGCTCAATCTAGGAATTATTTAGTCTCATGTGTACATTGATAGGAAAAAGTATTGGGGCTCATCCATGCATTTTCTATCAAAAAAAAATCTATCTCATTCCTTACAAGAAACCACAAAATCACTTCCATATCTACATGTAACACTTGGAAGTATGCCTCAAAATGCATGCATATTGAGGGGTAACAGGAGGAAATCCTGGTATCTCAACATTTAAGTTAACAAAATGAAACAAAGAGAAATAAATATTAGAGGGACACAACTGTAAGGAAAAATCTATTTTGAGCAAGTTTCATGAGGTATACAACTCAACTAGAGCACATCTTTCTCATTCTGCTTATCTATTTTTTTTGTTAATGAAAAAATCTTGCATCACAATTATTGTTCAACATATGCAAGGGATAACACAAAAATGTGATATTCTTAGCTACTACAAGTGACTATTAAACCAACATGGGAGATTATAATACTATGTCTTCCTTCTACTTTCTACCACTTCAGTTTTGTTTTAAATCAAGTTGGTTAAGTAGAAAATCAATTTTGTGGTTTCTGTTGTTAGCTTATCATTCAATTCTCTCCACACATTTTGGCTAATAAACAAGACTTGACATTAGCCTAGTTTTCTTGGTTTATGACTAAGTCTTTCATAAACAATCCACATGTCCAAATCTACTAGTATACACCTTCTTTTGTAGCTTTTCAAAATAAGTAATGCCACTTAATATTTTAAAGATATGTACACTTACTACAAATTCCCCTTGATATTTTAGAGGGTTGAGGCCCGACATTCTAATCCTTTTTGTTATCACTTTAGCAATTAATTTTGTACGAAATACTACTTAGAGAAATAAATCTCAAGTTGTCAAAGGATGAAGCTTCATTTTTGGGAGGGATTATGATCCAGGTGAATATCGGTGGCCACCCACCTTTTCCATCTAGCTCAAAACAACTTTTTGGAAATTTTGGTAATTTACTATTTTTAGCAGTTTTTTGGGTCCTAAATTCCAGAGCCGTTTTGAGGCCCTAAATGACGTTTTTTTTGGGTATCTTTTGATTGAAAATTTTCATCATGAAATTTTCGTTAACAGTTGTATTCCTCAGATAGATCTTTCCAACGGGATATCATATGCCTAAAATGAATATCGTATGCAAAAGTTACGACCCCGAGAAGTTGATGTACTGACTTACCCAATGCAAAAGTTACGACCCCGAGAAGTTGATGTACTGACTTACCCAAACGAGGCTCACATGACTTTTGGCACTTCATCTCCTAAGGTTAGGTTTTTGGATGTCTAGGGTTTTTGACACTCCTGTTTATTGTAAAAATGCCTTCAATGCCTCATTGTAACCATCTTATTGTGAATGAGCGCAACCGTCACATCTCTTCTCAGAGATAAGCCTCCACCATTCCACCAAGCTTATTTTCCACTGCATTTTACAGTTTCATCTTATTTTCTTGTTGAATAGAAAACCAATTTTATTGTATCTCTATTATTATGTGTTAACCATCTGTTAATAATCTGTAGTCATTCTGCTCTGCTCATAAAATCTGGATTAGTGGTATCAAAGTAGTTTGTTCCTTGTTGTCTTAATGCATGTCCCCAATGAGGCCAAAGTACAAAAAATTGGGTCTCGAGCTTGTTTCTCTTGAGGACCAAAGCTCTAGCACGACCAAGCGACCTCTCATGGCAGGAGGAAATAAATATGACAGGACAAGATATCCTTTCAAAATGTTGCTTGAGGAATCTCTCACGCAACAGAGGAACGAGATGATGGATTGTTTCGCACAAATCCTTCGGCGACTACCAACAAGCGACACATCTTCTTCGAGTGGAGGCGCCACCCCCTTCAAGGTACAAATAAAATTCGATATTTCTATATTTGAAGTTCAGATAGACACAGATGGTGTAGAAAAGTGGTTGAATCTAGTAGAAGGGTATTTTTTTGTCCATAACTTTTCGAATAGAGAAAATATTACTTTTGCGCTCCTCAAATCCGTTCCCCATGTCAAAGATTGGTGGGA
>CBVK0101020503.1:0-10120 GCA_900067695.1 Picea abies
ACACCAGCCTTCAGGCCTTCAGGAGTTTTTGACTTGATGCAACCTGTCACATCTTTCCCCTACTGGAGTGCCCAGTATCCAGACTGCACGATATGTCACCATGTGGTGAAATACTGGAAGAGGAAACGTGGCCCAATCAGGTGGGTGACATGTGTCATGTCCTAGCTGACATTTCAATCATCCACATGCTAAAAAATTATTGATATGTGGCACACATTCCATGTGTCCACATCATCCCAGGCGACATTCGCAAGCCACATCACTTCGAGAATTCTAGGATCCACATAACCTCTAGGTGATGTCATTGTTCCCCATCACTTTGGCTCTAAGGTCTTTAGGAGTTTCCATACTAGCACACTTCCAATTCTCTCGAACTTTGAATTCCTAAAATGGCCCATCTGTTGCCATGTGTCCTCCTGGCTTGGATGACTAAGATTCACTTTGGGTCTTCACCTGGAGTCCATGGATCTACACCATGTGTCCTCCTTAATATGATGGTTGAGGCTTACTTTGGGTCTTCGAACTTCGGAAATCTCAAATTTCAAAACTTATCTTGTCCCACTGGCTTTTATTTGAAGACCTGGATCTGTTGACACATGGCTTTCGGTCGATCAATGGAAGATATCCTTTCAGGTCTTCGGGTTTCAAAAATCTCAAACTTCAAACCTCCTCGAAGTACACAAGATTCTTTCACGTGTCCTCTTGAATTAGACGAATGAGGCTTACTTCGGCCTTCACCCAAAATCCACATATTAAGACCACACCTCTTCTAGATCAGATGACCCATATTTAGCTTGGATGATATGATGCTTGATATTTACTCTGGATGATCTGGCAATTGATATCTAACTCGGATGATCGAGATTTACTTTGACTCTCCAGCTCTCTAGGCTTCGAGAGTTTCAAATCTCAACTGAAAACCTCTCAAACAAATTTCTCTATAGTTACTAATCTGTTGACACATATCTCTTGGTGATCGACGGTCAGGATCTACTTCAGCTGTTTCACCTCCTCCTCATCAACAAACTCCCAGAGTTATGGATCTCGTGCCACCTATCTCTCCTTGATGATGGATGGCCCCAAACTACTTTGGCTATATGGAGTTTCGATGTTAGAGCCCTAAAATGTCACATCATTTACTACCTTTCAATTTGGGGGCCATGCATCGATGGTTTGGAGTAACCCATTTTTTGCCCCGTAATTCTCTTGACAGTGACACGTAACCCCTCGGTTTAACCATGGTTTGGATTGCGGGACCACCTTAAGGAATTATCTCTCGTTCAACTTGGTTCCCCGCAATGTTGGCTATCTATTGATCTCTCTCTCCAATGGGATATAATGATGGTGACCTTAACCCTTGCTTCCTTTTCATCAGATGACCCCTGTTCACCTGTCCTTTGATCCAACGATCTTAGATCTCTTATGATCTGACAGTGGTGATTGCTCTTGAATTCAAAGGGGATGATCACGATCCTTCAAACCCCTTACAATGCATCTTTGGTGATCTAACTCCTGCGTAGATTATGCAAGGCCATTCCTCCTAATATTTTCAAATCCACGGTCAAAGTTTGACCTATAACCACGAGACTCTGACCAACAGACCCAGCCCATACCATCCCAATGCTTCAACCAGAAGATTTGATACCAATCTATAACATCCCTAGCCACCCACAGGTCGGGGCATGCTACCTATAGGCCCACCCTTGGACTTCGTACTCTTACTGATACCTCCTTTCACTAATAAGAATGCATAAGATACAATATTTAGCAACGTGCACAACAATATCCAACAAGCATACATAATCTAAGATTTAGTTAAAATATAATTAAAATACACAACATAATACATTCATACAGAGATAATAATATTAAAACAGAGAGACCTTTTCTTTCTAAAAATGTGACACCAACTTGCTACAAGCCAAGGATGTTCCACCCAACCGTAAACACCACTGCTCCAAATCTCAATAGCAGTGTCACCCCCGAGCCAGGGATATGAATCCACAAGGATGGTTCCAGAGTGCACTTGGGTTACCAAACCAGTCAGATATCAATCTATCATAGGTTTCCCATCACCCACAACAATCCAAGTACGCAACTCTTTTCTACCTATCCTATACCACCTAAGAGAATGGACCTCACCCTTCTCTGCCATGCAGGCCCTTAGGCAGTCCTTCTCCTTTTTCCAAGGCCTCCAACATAGATGGTCAAAAATCTCAATGCTGGGACTCTTAGGACTCACAGTTGTGAGAAAAAATAGGGCATAGACTAATGCATCTTAGACATGCAGGCCCTAGGTCATGGATGGATTGCACTAGCAACCATCACAACCAACTATCTTGTGGCTAATTCTTCTGTAGTTCGGTTCCCTTTCCCTAGCCAAGACGTGGATGAGGATGGATCAATGAATGGGTAAGTGGGTGCATGAAAGTGCATGAGGGAAATGAATGACCGTATAGTAAATCAGCGAACTAGCCATTATTCGAACCCCCCCATCAGACTAGAGGTAGGTTTTAGTAACTTCATGGGGAATCAAGAACCTCCTAGCCTTCCCCAAGAAGCTCACATAATCAATCCCTTCCCTTAGGCAAAAATGGTAATTAAGATAGGAATAAACATTTATCCCCTCAATCCCCCTCTCTTTTGGAATCATAGTCCCCTATAACTCTAGTCCGTGTCCATCTAGTAACCAACGATGTGTTTATTATTAATAATGATCAAAACATTACATTTCTTGGGCATACTGGCCCTTTAATAATTGTTTGGGCACCCTAGCCTCTCAGCATTGTAACAATACATTATTTAAAATGTGGTTTCAAAACCTGGGGTGTTAGAATATTCCCCAATCTTTGTACTTAATAGTAATTCTTTGTTGGTCCTCTTTCTGTGCAATACCTAATTCACTACCCTCTATGCAATCAAAATTTCCCTTTCTTGCACACAATTATCAATCATTCCATATAATGCATTCAACATAGTTTCATATTTCATTAACTCTACAAAACTTCTCATGAACTCTCTTATAGTAATTATTTTTCCAAGTGGCTTCTTTGGCATAGTGTGATCACATACATGAGGCACAGATGATGTTGATGCTACCCATTCTGGTCATAGTACTTTTTTTCTTTCCTTATGATAAATCACATTTTCCTATTGAGAGTAGAGTGTCAACATAGTTCCTACTGATTTCCTTACACATTGATCATCCTTATTCCCTCTCTTCATTGCATCATCCCCTATTCTAGTTCCTCCACACGTAACAATTGTTATTCTAGGTCCTTCATTGCATTTTTAGGCTAATATTTTGTATACATTCTGATTTTGGTTCTGGTTTTGATTTCCTCTTACCTACAACTTTGAAAGTAGTTGAGGATATTGTCATTTCATGCAGTCTAATTCTCTACAGTATGTGCATATTGTACAAGGATTTGGGAATTCATGAGGTAAGTGTCTTGGTTGATTACAATTGTAACATATTATCGGTCCTCTACCTCCTCTAGCAAAATTTCCTTTGCCTCAACCTATGCCAAAATTTCCTCAGTTTCCTATATTAAATCCTCTCTAATTATTATACTATGGACCACCTCCTTTTATTACAACATTCTCCTCCTCAATCATGTGCATATCTAAAGTGCGCCCTCTCATCAATTCGAATGCAGGTCAATCCTTATCTTCATGTTTTATTGACTTGCAAAAGTTGCAAAATAAGTTCCTTAGTGTACTTTGATATTTATGCAATAATGGACACTCTGTCAAATGATGCTCCCATTTCTTACATATTTCACAATATCCCCCTCCTTGTAATGGATTCACTACACCAGTTGCCAAATACTTCTCTAATGTTGGGCATTTGTCCTTGTGGTGGCCTTCGGTTCTACACTTGGTACACCTGACTTGTTCACATTTTGCCTTCCCCTCTATAAGTTCTTCTAGTTGAATTGTCGAGGAATCTAACAACATTTGGACTTGTGCCATCCCTCCACTATCTTTTATAGGTGATGCTTCCAATTTCATTGCAATATCCAAAGCTTTAGGCTGCATTGCAACCTTTTTTTGAATCAATGGCCTACAAATGTGTGGTAGAATTCCTATAATAAACCATTCTTAATATTTTTTATTAGGGATATGGAATACCGATATACCCATCAGATCCTTGTAACATTGGTCATAATCCCAGACTGATTCAATATTCACCTTTTTTATCTCCTTCAACTCTGTAATGCACTATGACTCAGACTTTGACTTCTTGAACTCTTTCAACAATTCTTGCTTAATTTTTGCTAAAGTCATGGCTTTCCCTGTAGGCATGCTACTTTGCAGCTTCATGTACCAGAATAGTGCACGACCTATAACGGTGGTTTCCAACTACACAACATTTAGAGCCTCATCCTAGACATTCTTTGCAACCCAAAATGTCTCACAAGCAAATAGATGTCATTCTGGGTCCTCTGAACCAACTCCCTGTAAGTCAGGTAGTCTAAGGTTGTTGTCTACCCTTTCCATTTTTCTTTGTGTTGTACCTCCCCTAGTTGATGCTGGTTGAATCTAACTATTGTTACTCTATTGGCCCTTGATAACCATGAGTTATTTTAACAAATCTTTAATTGTTACCTCAAATGTTGGTGAGACACATGGGGTCTTGGATTCGAAATAGGATCTAGCCTGAGTAGGACTTAACGAATCTTCTACTATGGGGCTGGACTAAAGCTCCTCCTACTCTCCTTTTATGTTTGGTATCTCTATGATTTGGAATATTGCACAAGGTCCTCTCCACTCAGGATCACTATGAAAATCTCATTTCGCACACCCAACATTTTGCCTCTTGTACCTTCTTCCACTATGCAATACTCCAAAATTGTATTCTTCTTATTATACAACTTCTTTGGTTCTCTGCATCCTCAGTCCTTCCCTTCCTTATTCATTTATTCCTTCACTCTTTCCTACCTTCAAATGATCCTCTTGTCATCCCCCAATTCCCCAAACATCTTCGGCTATATGGATTTTTGATGTTAGAGCCCTAAAATGTCACATTATTTACTACCGTTCAATTTGCAGGCCATGCATCGATGGTTTGGAGTAACCCATTTTTTGCCCTACAATTCTCTTGACAGTGACATGTAACCCCTTAGTGAAACCATGGTTTGGATTGTGGGACTGCCTTGAGGAATTATCTCCCATGCAACTTGGTTCCCCACAATGTCAGCTATCCATTGATCTCTCTCTCTAATGGGATTTGACGATGGTGACCTTAACCCTTGCTTCCTTTTCATAAGACAACCCCTGTTCACCTGTCCTCTGATCCAATGATCCTGGATCTCTCATGATTTGAAAATGGTGATTGCTCCTGAATTCAAAGGGGATGATCACAATCCTTCGAACGCCTTACAATGGGTCTTTGGTGATCTAACTACTGCATAGATTCTATAATGCTATTCCTCCTGAGATTTTCAACTCCATGGTCAGAGTTTGATTTGTAACCATGAGACTCTAACCAACAGACCTAGCCCATACCAAATCGATGTTTCAACCAGAAGCTCTAATACCAATCTGTAACATCCCCATCCACCCATAGGTCGGGGCATGCTACCTACAAGCCCACCCTTGAACTTTGTACTCTTACTGATACCTCCTTTCACTAATAAGAACATATAAGATACAAGATTTAGTGACATGCACAACAATATCCAACAAGCATGCATAATCTAAGATTTAGTTAAACTATATTTAAAATACACATCGTAATACATTCATACAGAGATAATAATATCAAAATAGAGAGAACTTATCTTTATAAAAAGGAAACACCAACTAGATACAGACCAAGGACGTTCCACCCAATCGTAGACACCACTACTCCAAATATCAACAGTAGTGTCACCCCCGAGCCAGGATATGAATCCACAAGGATGGTTCCAGAGTGTACCTAGGTTCACAAACTAGTCAGATCTCAAGCTCTCATAGGTTTCCCAGCACCCACAACAATCCAAGTACTTAACTCTCTTCTACCCAGCCTATTCCACCCAAGAGAATGGACCTCCACCCTTCTCTACCACACAGTACCTTAGGCAGTCCTTCTCCTTTCTCTAGGCTCTCCAACATAGTTGGTTCATAATATCAATGTTGGGACTCTCAAGACTCGCAGTTGTGAGAAACAATAGGGCACAAGCCAATGCATCTGAGACATGTAGGCCCCAGGTCATGGTTGGATTGCATGAGAAACCATCATAGCCAACTATCCTATGGATAATTCTTTAGTAGTTCGGTTCCCTTTCCCCAACCAAGACATGGATGAGGATGGATCAATGAATGGGTAAGTGGGTGCATGAATGAATGGGTAAGTGGGTGCATGAAAGTGCATGAGGGAAATGAATGAATGTATAGTAAATCAATGAACTAGCCATTAGTTGAACCCCCCCATTAGACTAGAGGTAGGTTTAAGTAACTTCATGGGGAATCAAGAACCTCTTGGCCTTCCCCAAGAAGCTCACATAATTGATCCACTCCCTTAGGAAAAAAGGGTAATTAACATAGGAATAAATATTTATTGCCTCCATCCCCCTCTCTTGTGGAATCATAGCCCCCTATAACTCTACTCCTTGTTTGTCTAGCAACTAATGATGTGTTTATTATTAATAATGATCAAAACATTACATTTATTGGGCATACTGGTGATTTAATAATTGTTTGGGCACCCTGGCCTTTCAACATTGTAACAATACATTATTTAAAATGTGGTTTCAAAACTTGGGGTGTTAGAATATTCCCCAATCTTTGTACTTAATATTAATTCTTTTTTGGTCCTCTTTCTGTGAAATACCTAATTCACTACCCTCTATGCAATCATAATTTCCCTTTATTGCGCACAATTATCAATCATTCCATATAATGCATTCAACATAGTTTCATATTTCATTAACTCTACACAGCTTCTCATGAACTCTCTTATAGTAATTATTTTTCCAAGTGGATTCTTTAGCATAGTGTGATCACATACATGAGGCGCAGATGATGTTGATGCTACCCATTCTAGTCCTGGTACTTCTTTTCTTTCCCTATGATAAATCTCATTTTCCTGTTGAGGGTAGAATGTCAACATAGTTCCTACTAATTTCCTTACACATTGTTCATCCTTCTTCCCTCCATTCATTGCATCAGCCCCTATTCTAGTTCCTCCACATGTAACAATTGTTATTCTATGTCCTTTATTGCATTTTTAGGTTGATATTTTCTGTACATTCTGATTTTGGTTTTGGTTTTGATTTCCTCTTTCCTACCACTTTGACAATAGTTGAGGTTATTGTCATTTCATGCAGTCTAATCCTCTACAGTATGTGCATATCGTACAAGGATTTGGGAAGTCATGAGATAAGTGTCTTGGTTGATTACAATTGTAACATATTATCGATCCTCTACCTCCTCTGGCAAAATTTCCCCTGCCTCAACCTATGCCAAAATTTCCTCAGTTTCCTATATTAAGTCCTCTCTAATTTTTATACTATGGACCACCTCCTTTTATTACAACATTCTCCTCCTCAATAATGTACATATCTGAAGTGCACTCTCTCATCAAATCGAATACACGTCAATCCTTATCTTCATGTTTGATTGACTTGCAAAAGTTGCAAAATAAGTTCCTTAGCGTACTTTGATATTTATGAAGTAATGGACACTCTATCAAATGATGCTCCCATTTCTTACATATTTCACAATATCCCCCTCTTGGTGATGGATTCAGTGCACCAGTCAACAAATACTGTGCAAATGTTGGTCATTCGTCCTTGTGGTGGCCTTCGGTTCTACACTTGGTACACTTGACTTGTTCCCATTTCGCCTTCCCCTCTGTAAGCTCTTCCAGTTGAATTCTCAAGGAATTTAACAACATTTGGACTTGTTCAATCCCTCCACTATATCCTATAGGGGATGCTTCCAATTTCATTGCAATATCCAAAGCTTTAGACTACGATGCAACCTTCTGTTGAATCAATGGCCTACAAATGTGTGGTAGAATTCCTATAATAAACCATTCTTGATATTGTTTATTAGGGATATGGAATACCGATATACTCATCAAATCCTTGTAATATTGGTCATAATCCCAGACTGATTCAATCTTAACCTTTTTTATCTCCTTCCACTTTGTAATGCACTATGAATCAAACTTTGGCTTCTTGAACTCTTTCAACAATGCTTGTCTATTTTTTGTTAAATTCATGGCTTGCCCAGTAGGCATGCTACTCTTAAGTTTAATGTACTAGAATAGTGCATGACCTCTAACAGTAGTTTGCAACTACACAACATTTAGATCCTCATCTTGGACATTCTTGGCAACCCAAAATGTCTCACAAACAAATAGATGTCGTTATGGGTCCTCTGACGCAACTCCCTGTAAGTCGGGTAGTCTTAGGGTGTTGTCTACCCCTTCCATTTTGCTTTGTGTTGTACCTCCCTTAGCTGATGCTGGTTGAATCTGACTATTGTTACTCTATCCCCCCATGATAACCATGAGTGATTTTAACAAATCTTCAACTGTTTCCTCAAATGTTGGTGACACACATGGGGTCCTAGATTCGACATAGGATCCAGCCTGAGTAGGACTTAATGAATCTTCTACTATGGGGCTGGATTGGAACTCCTCCTCCTCTCCTTTTATGTGTGGTATCTCTATGATTTGGACTATTGCACAAGGTCCTCTCCACTGAGGATCACTGTGAAAATATCCTTTCTCACCCCCAACATTTCACCTCTTGTACCTTCTTCCATTACAAAATACTCCAAAATTGTATTCTTCTTATTATACAAATTCTTTGGTTCTCTGCATCATCATTCCTTCCCTTCCTTCTTCATTTATTCCTTCACTCTTTCCTACCTTCAAATGATCCTCTTTTCATCCCCTGATTCCCCTATGTGCACGAATCCCCCTTAACAATCAGATTGCATTGTCATCACACACTTGTTGCACAACAACATTTTTATCCATGTACCCAACTATTTCATGAACCTTTCATGAAGACCCTTGAATAAATCCCTCTCTACAACACTGTATGACTGGGTACAATCCACTACAAATTTTGTGATATATCCTCCCAATATACTGTCCAACCAAAAATCAACAACAAGAGAAGTCTTATTACTTACATAATTTAGCTTCCTTACCAACTCAGAAGTCCAGTTCCTCATTGCTGCAATTTGGTACCTTCCAATATTATCCATTATTCTTTCTTACCACTCAGTCAAAATAATTAGAGATTCTCCAAATAAAATCTCATGAAGCTCTTTGTACACATACCTTTGCATCCATTCCTCATAAGTCATCCAAGGGTTTCTTTTCTCTTTTTGAGAAAATTCCATTTCATTCCCTTCTAGCCATTCTGAGATCTCTTTATTCGTCAGCCTCCAAAATATTCCCTCGATCACAGATTCTGGGTCTTGACAATAGAACCATTTGTTGGCACATGGTTATAATACCTTAGATTCAAGTTATCTTAACCAACAAAAACCTTCAAACACTAGCCCTTTTAGAAGCACCTACATGCAAGTGAATTCTCACCTGAGGAATCTATTGGGGATGCAAGAACCAGGTTTTTGCAGTAGTGAGGGAATGGGAGGTGATCATATTAATAATTATTACTTATCTATTCAATGCTCATTATCATGTATTTTTCCTTCCTCGGTTACTTAGTGAATTACATTATATAATACCATTATACTTCAGAGTGCAACATAAACCAATTACTGTAACATTCATACCTATTGCGTGATGATTGTATGGTAGACAAATCTAATCTAACATGCATAAGAGAATATTCATGATCAATCACATAAAATACAAGCATACACTGTAATTACTGTGGTCCACCCAACTTTGGGATACATCCACAATGGTTGACTTCTTTATTAATATTTTTTTTCTCATCTTGATGCAGGAGCATCGCCAACTCACAAGGAGCATCGCCCAGGACAAGCGAGCCAGCATGGAAGACAGTGAACAGCTGGACAAAGCCAACCGAAACTTTTGAATTTCCATTTAAGATGATGCGCCAATGTATAAATGCACCATTTATGAAAGAGCGCTTTGATATATTGTATCATACCTCGAGCCATACGCTCTTGTCTGAAGTAG
>CBVK0101020504.1:0-10120 GCA_900067695.1 Picea abies
TTACATCTGTGTTGGAAATTTTGGATAGAAATAGCCATATAAACCCATATCACCCTGAAGGAACTAAGCCTGATAAAGTCTAAGGAACTATGGAGGTGAAGAATGTAGATTTTGTTTATCCAGCTCGTCCAAAAGACATGATGTTGAGAGATTTCTCTCTCGAAATAAATGCAGAGAGTAGCGTAGCACTAGTTAGAAGGAGTGGGTGTGGTAAGTCCACCGTCATTGGACTAATAGAGAGATTATACGATCCAGTGAAAGGGGTTCTACTCATTGATGGGCAAGACATCATGAGCTTTAATTTGAGGTCTTTGAGACAACACATAGCCCTTGTAGGGCTAGAGCCAACTCTATTTGCGGGCAGCATCAAAGAGAACATTGCTTATGGTAAAGAGAATGCAACAGAAACTGAGATAGTAGAGTTGCAAAGGTTGTCAATGCCCATGAATTCATTTCGTAAGTAGACTAAAATAAACCCCCAAACCACTGTAAAAAAAAATTTCAACCATTGAAAAAATTATTGTCCAACTATTAAATTCCATTCAGGTTATAAAGAAATAATCCCTTTATGAATATTTTATCATACTTACTATTAAATTCCATGCATTGTTAATATTTCAGGGGCATGAAGGATGGATATGCGACCTACATGGGGAACAGGGGAACACAATTGTGTGGAGGGTAGAAGCAAAGAATAACGATAGGAAGGGAAATTATAAAGAATCCAAACATAGTTGTTTGGAGGGAAGAAGCAAAGAATAGCGATAGCAAGGGAAATTATAAAGAATCCAAGCATCTTGTTGCTAGACAAGGCAAGGAGTGCATTGGATAGTAATTCAGAGAAAGTAGTTCAAGAAGCATTAGATGGAATGATGGTGGGAAGAACGAGCAGCGTTGTAGCTCATTGTTTGATCACAATTCAAAATGCTGACTGTATAGCAGTGATTGAGAATGGGAAGGTTGTTGAACAAGGAAATCGCACTTCTCTGATAAGCAAAGGTGAAGGAAGTGCATATTTTGGTCTGATTAAGTTGCAACAACCACATGATCCAATTATTCAACCTGTAAGCTAAGATACAATACCCCCCATACTCCTCCACACTACAAATGTGGCCAGTTATAAGAAGTGTGGGGTAGTCAGGGCTCTCAGAAATTTGAACAAGGAAATCACACTTCTCTGATAAGCAAAGGTGAAGGAAGTGCATATTTTGGTCTGATTAAGTTGCAACAACCACATGATCCAATTATTCAACCTGTAAGCTAAGATACAATACCCCCCATACTCCTCCACACTACAAATGTGGCCAGTTATAAGAAGTGTGGGGTAGTCAGGGCTCTCAGAAATTCAGTAATTGAATTTTGTCCTGGAACTCTTATCCAGTAATTGATATATCACAAGTATCCATAACAACTGCGTTGATTGCATGGATGTTGTATGTTCTGAAAATGATCATTGCAGAGGACGTTAGTGATTGAATTCTCAAGTCACTGAGAGATGTACAATATGAATGAATGCAGCCATTTCTAATGTCAAAGACAACACTACATTCAATTTGGTAGAGTTAATTTATAATTTGGATTATATTTTTAGTCGTCCTCCCAAATCAATGAATGAGATTTATTGTTCATCACTTCCATGCATTTATGAATGCATTCTTTAACCTATTTACTTTTTCACATCTACCTCATTGTCACTTTTAGATGATTAACAAGGATTAAGATCTCTCCATTTGATAAGAGAGCATACACATACAACAAATTTAGAGTTGTTCAACTCTTCTCCATATTCATGTGAAAAACTAAATGCAAATACATAAAACTAGATATTTCTCTACAACATTTCATCTTCTCACCTGCCTAATAAATGCATATCCACCTATCTTATCTAGTGAATTTATGATTCCTATCAACTATGAACTTGGTCAAGTAAGTGGGAAGAATTAGTCCATTTAACACCCCCCCTTAATTTCGACCATTACAAAAATCAACACAAACAATGCCTAAGAGTTGTCTCTAAAATTCAAAAGTATTTATTCCTAATGGCTTGGTGAAGATATGTGCTAATTGTTATTTTGAACCACAAAACTGTAGCATAATTCTACCATAGTTGACAATGATCCAGATTATGCTGAGAACGAAACAAGACAATATATATATATATATATATATATATAGCAGAGAACACAAAAACAAAAATATAGCAGAGAACACAAAAATATAGTGAAACCCAACTTCTATAAATGAATAAGATAGAAAAATATTGTGGAACACAAATTGGAAGAATGGGGTAGCTTATCTCTAAAAAGAAAGAGATGGGGTAACTTATCTATGAAAAGAAAGAGATGTTGGCTACACTTCATTCACAACAAGCTTTACATCACACTCCATTGCATGTTGGAAGGGCATCCTTCACCTCAATTATATATGAGAGAGTGAAAGGAGAACAATTCCCATGATGCATATAGGATAAATTAGTCTAAGTTTATAAAATGTCATAGGCATGTAAAACACTAGGAATTCTAGAGTGATCACCCATCCCGGTACTACTATATCCCGAACGTGCTTAATAGAGGAGTTCTAATGGAATATGGTACATTAACGCTATGTTATAAGCATGCACATACGATCACTAGGAAATCATTACATGAAGTCTATGATTAACAAATGAAGATGACATTACATCCATTCCCCATCAAAAGGGTGAATATCATGATTTATCAAAACCATATGCTTAAAATGTTGATTTAGTGGAAAAGGTGGATGGCCGTCGAGATCCACTTGGATCATTCCTCCCCCCTTAGGAAGCAATGGTCCCCATTGCATCAAGTTCCCTCGAAAGATGAAGAAACTTCTATTGAATCTAAACTTAGGTGAGTCACTTTCCTTGTTGAATTAGATGTCCTGCTTGTACTTTACCTGTGGAAGGATGTCATGAACATGTTGGAGGTGTTGGATCCATTCAACAGATCTAGTTGCATGATCTACCTTGCTCTGAGTGTGGGAGGACTCTGTCAATGAATATGCAACAAGATGAGCTATATAAATATCGAGGGATAATGGTTGGAACCCCAAGCACACTTGAAAAGGTCCATGGTCAATAGAGCTATGTTGAACATATGAAAGATTCTCATTCTATTTGTGCTCCTCTACAATCTTGTTGACTTACTTACGTTGTATAGAAACGTCTTGGGCCGAGGTTGTAGTGGTTGCAGTGACCTTTTGTTCACTGCCTAAATGGATTGTGAAGAGAGAAAAATTTGTGGTCTGAGAGATTTATTTGCAACATTGTTTTTCCGAGATCAATGAAGTGGAAGTAGTTGGAGCTACCTCTGGTACCCTGTAGAGCCGAACTCCCAAAGTAAAAATGACACTGCAGTGTTGAGGCTCATAGATAGCATGATGTTTCCACATATATAATTTTCCTAAAATAAAATCAAAGACTTCAAGTGGAGTAACATCACACACCACCTCATCCTTGAAGGGCTTGATGCCATAGAACATGATGCACTACTGGATGAAACAGATGTCTCGTGATCGGCTCAACCATCTGATGGTGTATGGTTGGGGGTGTGGCATCGTTGGAAACTTCAATCTCTTGACAACGTCAATTGAGATCAGGTTTTCCTGACTCCCGCTGTCAATAATGAAATGCATTGGGGTCCCCTTTACCCACATCTATGAGTGGAAGATGCGGTCCCCCTCCTCAACCTCCTTTGGTTCTTCTCATTGTATTGTTGTGGATGAGATGGTAGAATTGGGTTTTGCATCGATGATTTGTTTCCCTTTATTGTGCTTTGAATCAAAGTCCAATTTAGGTTTTGATTTTTTTTCTTTGAGATCGACCACCGATGAATGTTTTGAGCGACATTCATTGGTGTTGTGCCAAGGAATGTTGTGGAAATCAAACCACTTTATAGTATTTTTCTTAGACCTCTCATTACCCCTCTCTTCATGTGTCTTGAACTAGCTCTCTTGAGGTTGGCCTTCGTTTCTATGTCCTTCATTATGCAAGTTAGGGTTTCATCTGCCATGATTCTATTGTGGTGTATTTTCAAACCCAAACTCCCACTTACTCTGTTGCTTGAATATTTTCTCAATTTTGACTACATATCAATAAAGAACTACTAGTGCGGGGATTTCCAAGAAATCCATCTCTATTTGAATGTACATGTGCATATCACAATGATACTTCAAAACTAGGTGTTGCTCGAAGTCTTTGATACCTAGCTTTGAATGCAAGGTATGAAATATGTTATTGTACTCCGACACCATCTGATCTATTTTCTAACATAGAGCCGTCCATCTCATGTATTGGTCATCATAGTTTTCGATAGGGTATAATTCCTCTTTTAGGGAATATACAAAGGTTGTCTAAGTGGGTTCTCTCTTGAATTATGTAGATTCATCCATGGTGTACCTCTCTGAGTAACCTTCCCACCAAGATTTGACATGGGGAAGGGATTTAAAGAGCATGAAGGTGATACTTTCACTGTCAGAGAAATTTTGGATAGAGTAATATACTTCTAGCAGATTCAACCATTTTTCTAGAGCATCTACTTCTATCTAGCCTTGAAATAAGGGGATATCAAAATTGAATTGTACCTTGAAGGGTTCCACACCTCTGAAATGGTTGTTTGTCGAAGATGCCTCAACCACTTCCATCAGTAGTCTTCGAAGTATATGAGCGAATTTTTCCATCATCCCGTTCCTTTGTCACGTGACGTCTTCCTCGAGAAACATCTTGAAATGATCTCCTACTTTGTCATATCTCTTTTCTTCTGCCATGGGAGGTTGTTTGGGATAGCAAGCAAGGTTGTCCTCAATCAAAGCTAGCTCAAGACACAAATCTCTATACCTGTCTCTTTATTCAGTCAAACAATGCTTCCATTCATGGGGGTGGTTGATTATTCAACTACCAGTCCTTTCTTCATTAATCGATTCCTCTCCATTGGATCCAGAGGGGGTTTATCATTCCCAACAAGGGGAAATTTAGGGTCATTTGACATAATGAACCCTCTCTTATAGTTTTCCCATTCTTTCCTCTAGTGATATCATAGCCAGTACTTCAAGGCTTCACCCCCACAATCAGTCATTGGAAATATAAACAATAATACATTTACATCATTCACATGATTTACCATGGTAATCATAATTAATGATTAATTACAAGCTAGGGTAAATAGGGGTGTTACACGTATGGTGTTGTTGAAAGCCATAGGAAAGAAGGCATCCTACTATTGCGATAGCCATGAAAAGAGATGAAATAGAATTTCCTATTTTGGGGAAAAGTTGAATTCCTTATGAAATTACTTTGATTTCTAAAATGGAATTTTTATAATGTTCTCTCATGAAAAATGTATGTGTGTGATGCAGATGAGATAATGTTGATTACAAAGAGTATCTCTGGGGAAGATGTTGATTGGAGACAATGGATCTTACCCTGTGGATCCCAGGTAGATCTGGGTGTGTGTACACTTCTCCTTGGGTTTCCTTGGAGAAGGTTGGATCCCTGGAGGGAGAAGTGTGGGGATAGGTTCCCCAGTATGAGGCCTAGAGGGTACCTGGAGACCTCTGAGGGAAACTGGAACTCCTAAATCCATGGTGCTTCGAGTCTCCCTATCTAGCCTATGTTGGAGCCTGGAAAGGGTAGGGGTGCAACCAAAGGATTGTTGAGTAGAGAAGGGGCACACTACCTTGGGTTGTACATGCATATGGGGAATGAGAGACCGTTGGTTTGAGTGTTGCTGAGGTTTGGTGCCTTGGCCTAGAGCATGTTGGTATTGATTGTGGACCATGCTTGTCTTGGGAAGCCATTTTCTTGGTGGATTCATAGCCCCTACTCAGGGGTGATACGTTGTAGGGATTTTATCAGCAGTGAGATCTAAGGCTGGGTGGATTGGCGTGGATCTGCAGCCAGTCGGTGCTTCCAATGAGGTTTAATTGAAGCATGTAATAAGGAAATGTGAGTTGAATTCTTTCCTGAATAATATCTATGGAATAAATAAAATAACTTCCAGCTACAATATGAATACATGAAATGGTGTTTGAAAGTAGAGCACTGGGTGGATAACAAGCTTCCAATAGCAAAAGCTTGGATCTTTTTGAATAATTTTGAATTGTTGATGGTATATAATGCACTAAGGACAATGAATAAATAAGGGGAGGGGATTGTAATACCCTAATACCAAGCCCCAATTGTAAATTTTAATGTGAAAATGTTTCATAGGCTGGTGAGCCAAGTTATTATAGGCCATAAGACTTATATGATTATTAGGCTGGAGAGACTAGATGCTAAAGGCCATTGAGCCTATTTTTGTATATGTAAACACTCATATAATTAATATAATACATATTTGTGTGTAGACCGACCAAGATAAAATAATATGGGGACTAAAATACACTAGGTAGGTAAAGGGAGGGGCTATGATCCTAGGAAAGGGTGCTAAGGTAGAGGGTTTATTTGCAAAGGAATATTATAATATTATTCCTAAAGACTATGGTGTGGATAATCATTTTAATATAATTTCTTATGGGAAAGAGCATGAATCCTAAGTGGAGAGAAACGAGATCCTTGAGAGCCATGTGTCATCAAGGGCACATGCAAATAAGTGTGGGGGGAATTAGTTTGTTTCCCACTAACATATCCATTCACACATTCAGCCATATTCTCCATGAGTCCACCTCTGCATGATTGGCACTCTCCATCCTGCACGCACTCTTGAAGCTACCCTGTACTGTTCCCATTACTAGAAGTAGCTCATACCCATCTTGGGAGGAGTAGCACACCTATAAATTTCTATTATGGGAAGTGCCTAAAACAAACATGAAGGATGTTGTTGCTTCCATCACTTGTTCCATACCTAAATTTTGTTGTTTCCTTAGTTGAATGTTGTTGTTTTCATCATTACCTATAATTAGTTGACTTAATCTCTGGACTAAAGAAACCAGTTGTCAAGCCGGTGGGTTTAAAGAGGCAGGTTGTTAGGCCCGTGGATTGAAGAGGTAGGTTGTCAGGCCCATGAGTAACTCTGTCTACGTGACAGAGTTTGTTGGGGAAGTGATTTTCCTAAGGGAGCCCAACTATAGCTATAGTGTTATGAGAATTCATGTCCAACCTATTGCTGAAGATCTGGAAGGGAAGTGGGGCAGCAGCCAAAGGACTATTGAGAAGAGAAGGGGCACACTTCCTCGGGTGGGATAGGTATGTGGGGAATGAGAGGATGTAGACTGGTAGTTTGAGTTGGCTCCTAGGATGAGATCCTTCATGTTGTCTAATTTGTCTTAGCCTAGATAGGAACCCCTTTACCTGGGTGGAGTTTAGTCCCAGCTCGGGGGTGACCCACTGCTAAGAGTTATGAGCGGCGTGGTCTAAGGCTGCGAGGATCTTGGAAGGTCTGCACGCAGTTGGTGGTCTTCTATAAAAGATAAGTATCAATTTTGTATTAATTTAAATGTTGGGTATTTATATACGTGTTTATATTTATGGGTTTTTCTTGTGTACGTTGCATGTATATTTTACTTTTATTTCCACATGAATTTGTGTGTTTGCATAATATGTTTGTCTACTTAAGTTATATATATATATATATATGGTATTTTTGTTTTTATGGAGTTGGCATGGTCATCTTGGAAGGTCGAGTATGTTACAATGTATTAAGTTCCACAAGAGTCTAAGTGTGGCATAGCCCAAAAGGTCTAAGCCTGGGTATGTTACAGTTAGGGTTGCCTTTTCCATACTTCTGTTGTGGCATATTTTCAAACCTAAACTCTCGCTTACTCATTTTCTTGAATTTTTTCTCAATTTTGACTACATATCGATAAGCATCTCTTGGTGAGGCGATGTCCAAGAAATCCATCTTTGTTTGTATGTATCTTTGTAGACTATTACGGTACTTCAAGATTAGGTGCCACTCAGAGTCTTTGATACCCAGCTTTGAGTGCAAGGTATGAAATATGTTAGTGTACTCCATCACCATCTGGTCTCTTTTCTGACGTGGAGTTGTCCATCTCATGCACTGGTCATCATAGTTTTCGATAAGGTAGAAATCTTCCTTTAGAGAATCTACAAAGATTGCCCAAGTGGGTTCTCTCCTAAATGGTGTATATTCACCCACGATGTACCTCTCCCAGTAACCTTCCCATGAATCTTTGACATGGGGAAGGGATTTAAGGAGTGTGAAGGTGATATTTTCATTGTCGAAAAAAAATTGGACAGAATAATAACCTTCTAGCAGATTCAACCATTTTTCTAGATCATCTGCATCTATATGGACTTCAAATAAAGGGATATAAAAATTGACTTGTACCTTGAATGGTGTCTCATCTTCTAAATGGTTTCTTTTCGAAGATTCCTTAGCCACCATCATCGGTAATATTCAAAGGATCTAAGAGAAGTTGTCCATCATATCGTTCCTCTGTCACAAGAGAGATCCCTCTAGCAATGTCTTGAAAGGATCTCTTTCTCTATAATCTCTCTTTTCTTCCACCATGGGAGGCCACTTGGGATAGAGAGAGAGGTTGTCCTGAAGAGAAACTAGCTTGAGACCCAAATCTCTATACCTTGACCTCGGTGGGGACCTCCTTTAATAAATGACAAGGAGCAGACTGCTCTGATACCACTAATCTAGATTATGCTAAGAATTAAACAATACAAAAACAAAAATATAGCAGAGAACACAAAAATATAGTGAAACCCAAGTTCTATTAATGAATAAGATAGAAAAACATCGTGGAACACAAACTAGTAGAATGTGGTAGCTTATTTCTTAAAAGAAAGAGATGTTGGATATGCTTCATTCACAACATATTTTACATCACACTTCATTGCATGCTTAAAGGGCCTCCTTCATCTTAATTATATATGAGAGAGTGAGAGGAGAACATGTTTAAATTAATTAAAAATTACCCAGGCAAGTGTTTCTCATCACCTAGGCACCTACAGGGTGGGAAAGTTCCTAATGTGGACCCTTGTCATTTAATTTATGCGATATAAATTAAAGGTTGACTTTATGACTTAAGTGAAGGGGGTGAGTGAGTGGACACTCAATCTCAACCACTCATCTAATCCAATCTCAACCGTTGGATTATGAAACCCCTCATATTCGCTCATCGAGTCAATTAGAATAAGGGAGGTTCCCTCCATCTTCATTCTTGTTGTGATTAGGAGAGAGTTTGAGAGAGTGAGGCCAAGATGAAGCAGAGAAGACATTTTCTGAATGTAGTACGGATTCCAAGACAAAAATTACAACACAGATTTCGAGGAGAAGGTACATGAATGTTATGGGTCGTACAGTATGAATTTTTGGAGGTCTCACTGTTGTTTTCTTAGCATAGAAATCGAGGAGAAAGTTCAAGACTGTTATGGGTCATAAAGTACGGATTTGTGGAGTCTGTACTATTATTTTCTTGGCACAAAAATCGAGAAGATATTGTTGTGTATTTTATGGAGAGTTGGCATGATTTCTTAGGTGACCGTACAATACCTTTTGAGACAAAAATTTGGGATGTTATCTTGGCACGAATTTTGAGGGAAATCATACAACTAAAGGGGGAATAATTCAAGGAGTTGACCTATACAATTGGACAAGAAATTCTGGCATGAATTTCAAGGAGTATTGTTACAAGGGAAAAACTCTCTATGGCCAAGATTAAACCACAACAGACATGTATGACTGCAGAAATCAACTCAATTCCAACATATGCTATATGAACTATTGTGCAATACAAGGAAGAGGCCTACCTCAATCCAACGTTTGATGATGTTCCACCGTTGAGAACTTTGACCCAAAGCTTTATACATGAAATAAGTTCTTGACAAATGAGCAGAGAAAGTACATAGTGATAATATAAAAGGGGTTAGCACATCAGATAGCATAATCCATTAATAAAAATTACAAACACACCCATGGATAATAATCATATATTTGCAAGATACCAATAGGCCAGGAAAGGAGCATTTCTATTAATAATTGATCAGAAGAAGTGACAACATTACAGACTTCTGTGTCAGCACAGTTCGAAACCAAGAAACCAAGGTCCTTCCAACTGGGTCTCCACCACTTCAATCCTCTAGCAAAGGCAAGCTCATTGGAAGGAGGCAATGAGGTCCTCTCAACAACTG
>CBVK0101020505.1:0-10120 GCA_900067695.1 Picea abies
TGTGTGTGTTGTTAATGCAAGGCTTGATGGACAACTGACTGAAGGGTGGAGCACCAAAACAGACCACGATACTACGAGTGGAACTAGTGAGGGGTAAAGGATTAACATTGGTAAAAAACCTTAGTGCCCTTTTTGCCAAATCTCATATTTGAAGATATTTTCCCTCTTTTCTCATTTTTCAAAAGATTAGTTAATGCAAAGAGTTGGTAGTTGGTCAACCAACCACCCACAATGAATGGGAGTATAGGAAATTGGCTTGGATGAATGGGGACTGTCATCTAGGGTACAACATAGTACCCACCTCATTTTTTAGGATTGACCCACAAGTTCCTCTCACATAAGGAAGGATAAGTCATGAACCTTCGAGAGAGAAAAGACAAACACAAAATATTGGGAGAAAGAGCAAAGAAGAAAGCGTAGATCGTGAGTAGAGAGCTCGTTGTTCAATTTCAAGTAGAGAAAGACCCTAACCCAACCTGGAAAGAGGGGGTCGTGAGCCTAGTGCCTACTGAACAAGAAAATCGACACTGAGAGGGGAGGGCGCCAAGGGACTATGTAGTAGAGAAGGGACTCCCTATGCAGAGGTTATCCAACTAAGAAGGCTACTCGTAAAAACTCATGGAGGCTCTGGCTTGGTGGGTAAAAAGGAAATCTATGTCGTTGACTGTTGTGGAGGAGAGTGGCCTTCACACTCAACCTTTTTTCCCCTTAGGAACTTGAGTTTATTGGTGGTATAGTTTTCTAAATTATGCTCTACCTATCCAATGACTTGTTGAATTTTATGAATCATGTATGTTTTCTATGCCTCCTGAAGTTGTATGAGTATAGTAGAGAATTGTGAGAAAATGAATTGAACAATTGTGTTGAAACGTCCCTACATAAATTGGTTTATTTTTATGCTTATTATCTTCTTTGAATGTATATGTAAATAAATTGTAAATCCCATGGCTGAATCTTCAAATGCAGCGTAGAATGGGTGAAGAACCTGTTCACTTGGGAAGTTGTGGTCTTCCTTGAAAGTACTATAACTTAAGATCTGGTAGTGGTCATATTCAACTTGAATTTCCATGCCAAAGTGGTCGAAAAAATTCTTGAAATAGAGGTATCAAACTCTTATTTTCTTTCCTTCCTTAACCATTTGCGTAACCTTGTTGTGGAACCTCTACCCATGAAGCAGAGGAAGGGAAAGGTGTCATCCCGTCGTTAATTTAGAAGAAAAGAGGAGTTGCTAAAATTCAAACTCTTGTAAGCCCAAAAGGACCGAGGAACATCGAATGAAATCCATATTAGCAGTCAGATCCTTCATGAAGGCATCATCAGAAGGGTTCGTTTGGAAAGCCATTTGTTTTTTTGCATTTTCGATAGGGTTAGTTCAACCAACTAATCGTTGTGTATCTTCGAGCCCAAGAAGATTGTGGTATGCCAGATATTTCAAATCTCAATCGTCAGATCTCTTAGGAAAGCACTTTTGGAAGGACCTATTCTATAAGTCTAGAAGTGACTTTGCGTCCCCAAAAGAGTTAGTCCAACCAAACTAAAGGTCATGCACCTTCTAGCATGAAATAATTTTGTGCCATTACATCAGATAGATCCTAACCATTAGATCTGTTGGAAATCGATAACTCGGTTAAAGAGAGTGCAACTTGAAAACCCACCTTGACATAGGTTGTTGAACAGGTGTGATCCCCACCATCTGATCTATCAGATGGACATGTTCCCTCAGAAGAGCTAGGTATGGAGAAGAATGTCACGTCAACAACTGGTGATGTAAGTGCCACGTCAACTAGATGATAGATGGAGCCCAACACTGGGTACATGTCAATAAGGATTGACATGTGACAATCGGGTATAGGTGGGACCTAGTGGTAAGTGTCAAAAGGGATTAACCCAATGTTGAGTATGAATCTTGATCATTCATTGAACATTAATATTAGATCATTACCGTCCATGGAGATCAGTGGTCGGGGGGGCTTTTTTGGAAGGTCTAGTCTGAATACCTTCCGAAGAAGTGAGCCCGATAGTATTGTAGGGTGCAAAATTTGAACATATTAGTGTGTTTGGAATGTTATCTGACCCAATAATGATAGTCAAATAGTGTTGAGGGCTATGGACTTAGGGAAAACTCAAGGTGTGACAATTCAATGAGGATTTCCCGGTAAAGTGATCCCAATAGCTTCGCTGGCTCTAGAAGCTCGAAAGGCTGGGCCCAAAGGTTGAATAGTAGATCCACATCAATTAGACATGGAGAGAGACCATGTGGATGCCATGTGCATAGGCTGACGTATCGTAGATCCGTGTGGGTGCCTTGTGGATCTGAGGTGGTTTTGGTGGGAGAATACCTTAGAACTTTTTAAAAGGCCATATCTTGTTAACCTACGCTTAGTTTTGTGGGTGGAAATAGTCGTTGGAAAGCTATAGACAAGTAGAATAGATATGTGAATCTAGAAATATAGGTTGAATGAAGGCTAAGAAGAGAAATTTGGTACACTCCACCAGCCTAAAGAGTTTTAGGAGGGTCCGATGTGTCACAGAGTGGTATCAAAGTAAAGTTCAAACTATAGGACTGGATGGGCCAATGAGCAGTCAAAAGAATTGCATGCTAAGGGACCTAATGAGCCTATAGTGTTTTTCTTTTCTTTCTACATTTAAATATTATGTATATATGTATTAGTTGCACAAGATTTTTGAAAATGAAAGTCTGTATAATTAATCTTTTGCATGATTTTTTTGTCTTTTACCTTGTGTAAGCTAACATGATTTATATAGGAAATATAATTGCGTTGATGATCATTAACAACATATTTTTGAGTGTTTACGAAAACAGGGACATGATTTTGAGTTTGGGACTATTGTAAGTCCATGAGAACCCTATAAAGGCCCAATAATTGTGCATTTTTTTTACTATGTGATTAATTAACAACGGCCTGTTGTTTCAACACGTAAAAGGCTCATAGAAGTGAAGAAGTGACAGTAGTAGACTAGTACAATGCGGTATGGAAGAGACCTCATGTATCATAGATGAGGAATCATATGAGAGGAGGGTCATAGAGACTCCTCTAGATTTGGCAGAGATGGTGACAATCTTGAAGGCTGAGCTTCGAAGCTACATGGATGATAATGAGAAGCTTATGAAGGCCCAAGAGAAGCAAACATAACTAAATGCAGTATTTCTGCAAAGCCTATCTGAAATACAAAATCATTTGCAGCAAGGGCCATCTACTATCAATGTTGGGAGGTATCAATCTAAGAAGTTGCAAAGCCAATTAGATATTCCAAAGCATGGTTTAACACACAGTAATGTAGGGAAAGGCTCCTCGAGGAAGAGGCACAGGGGTGCCAAGAGAAGCATATATAGTGGGGATTCTTTAACAAAGTCCTCTAGTGAGAAGAATGCTATGTCTAAAGGATCATCCATCGAGATGAATAGTTCAATTTCTCATAGGAAAAGGAGGAAGAAATGGTCCAAGAGTTACCTGACTGGAGAATTCAAAAAGGAAAAACCACCTACATTTGTTGGATAAATCAAGAAGAGTGGAGAAGCAAAAGCATGGCTATTAGGATTGAAGAAGTATTTTTTAGTACACAATTACTCAAGAAATATGAAAGCAAGAGTGGCCACCTTTAACTTAATTGGAGGAGCTTCCATTTGGTGGGAAGACCTTAAGAATGTGAAATGGGTAGCTGAAAAGAATCCGACATAAAAACAATTTGAGAATTATTTCAGGAAAGCCTACTTGTGAAGTACCATGATGAAAAAATCAAAGAATTTCATGGACATAAGTTGGAACAACTCACCATGGATGAATATGTAAAGAGGTTCATGGAACTGTTGAGATACATCCCATACATCAAAGATGAAAAGGTGGAAATATAACATTTTCTCGGTGGACTACCACAATCTTTTCGGGATAGGATTGGGTTTGATGAACCCAAAACATTGGATGGCACCATCCAGAAGGCTAATTATTGTTATGAGCTTAATCAAAGCATGGTTGGGAGCCTCAAAAGGATTAGCAAAAGAAGGATCAACCTAGATTTAGGAAGAAGGGATTTAAATCATTTAGGTATAAGAATCTAAATAGGAGTGCTAAGTCCAATTATCCTACTAAGAGCACACATCAACAGAATTATCCTACTCAAAGTGGGAAAAAACTAGCAAAAACTACAAAGGAGAAGGTAGAAGAGAGAAAAAAAGGACCTCTATAGTGTTGGGGTTGTGGAGAAGCACACCTATTGAGAGACTGCCCTCATAGGCAGCATGACAATAGAAGAATCTACAATGTTCAAGAGGCTACTGCTATGGATGATGTAGCCATAAGTGTACCCCAGATTTATGCAGCTATCGAGAATCGACAAGCAGACCACCAAGACTTAGTGGTGGAAGTAGAAGGTATACTTTCCAACCATTCTAATTCTATTTTGATTGACCATGGTTCTAACCTTAGCTATATTGCACTACAAGTTGTTGAGGCATGTGTCTTACAAAGGATAAAACATGCAAAGTCGTGGTGACAAAGATTATAGAAGCGTGCCAGTTTGATATGAGTGGGCTGCATACACAGACAACATTGGATATACTTCCTTTGGGATCATATGACATGCTAATAGGCATGGACAAGTTGGCAACGCACAAGGAAAAAATATATTGTTATAATAAGACCTTGGCATGCGAAGACATTGAAGGAAATAAGAGGGTATTGCACGACATACAAAAACCTATGTTAGTGAGGCAGATTTCAACAGTACAACTGAAGAAGCATTGCAATAAAGGATGTCCACTGTATGTCATTCATGTATTAAATTCAAAAAAAGGAAATCAATAGAAAATTGAATACCATCTTGTGTTATGTGAGTGTACTAGAATTGCCTCCTACAAGGGATATCATTTTTTCCATAGAGATTATGCCAGGAGACCTGCATCTAATGTACTTATAGAATGATCCCAGATGAAATGGTGGAGTTGAAAATACAACTGAAGGAAATGTTATACAAATGGTATATTAGACCCAGTGTGTCCCCGTGGGGAGCACTGATGTTGTTTGTAAAGAAGAAAGATGGTACCCTTAGGTTATGTATTGACTATAGGAAATTAAATAAAATGACCATCAAGAATAAATACCCACTTCCCAGGATTGATGCCACTTCCCAGGATTGATGATCTTTTCGATCAACTAAGAGGAGCCATAGTATTCTCTAAGATATAATTTAGGTATTGGTACCATCATGTAAGAATCAAGGATGAGGACATCCATAAGACCACCTTTAGAATGAGATATGGGCACTATGAGTTTGTGGTGGTGCCTTTTAGGCTTACCAATGCACTAACCACATTTATGTGCTTAATGAACAACATGCTCATCAAATACCTGGACAAGTTTGTGTTGGTTTTCATTGATGATATTCTAATATACTCAAAGACTAAGGAGGAGCATGAAGAACATCTCAAGTTGGTAATGCAAGTGTTGAGAGAACACTGGTTGTACGCCAAGTACAACAAATGCAACTTCTTCAAAAAGAAAATACATTACTTGGGTCATGTAATCTTGAAGGAAGGGGTGGCAGTAGATCCTCAAAAGATCAAGGAAATCATGAATTGGCCCACTCCTCAAAATGTAACCAAGGTAATATCATTTATGGGATTGGATGGATATTATAGGAGGTTTATTCAAGTGTTTTAAAGAGTTACCCATCCAATCACTTCCCTACAAAGAAAAGGAGTGAAGTTTGTGTGGTTAGAAGACTATGAAGCAAACTTCCAACAACCGAAATATCTTTCGAATGCACTTGTTTTGAAGATAAAAAACCCAGAAAAATATTTCTTGGTTTGTACAAATGCTTGTAAGGAAGGGCTTAGTGGAGTCCTCATGCAAGAGGGACATTTGATCAACTATGAATCTAGAAAATTGAATGAGCATGAGCAACGCTATGTCCCTGATGACTTGGAGCTCACAAATATTATACATGCCTTGAAGATGTGGAGGAATCATTTGCTAGGAAGAAGGTTTTTGTTAATGACAGACCACAATGTGCTGAAATATTTATTTGATCAACCATGTTTAAATGCCAAACAAGCCTGGTGGATGGCTCTTATCCATGAGTTTGATTTTGAAATCAGGCACATAAAAGGAAAAGAGAATCAAGTAGCATATGCACTCAACTAAAGCATGTAGGAAATACATTTGTCAGCAACAAGTGTATGTGAATCTGATATAAAGCAGAGAATCACATTTTCCCTACAAAATGATGAATATTTTAGGCTAATAAAGGAAAAGTTAGAGCAAGAGTTGGGAGGTTCGAAAAACAAAGGAGATCAACTCAGCAAAGATGGTTTGTTGGTGTTCAATAACAGGTTGTACATACCCAACTCAACTGAATTAAGGAAGCTCATAATGAATGAGTTCCATAAGAGGCCTTATGTAAGTCAACTAGGTTGTCAAAAAATGACAAAACCAATATGGAAAGTTTATTTTTGGCCAGGGATGAAGAAGGATATAGTTGAATACATTTCTAAATTCCTAGAATGCCAACAAGTCAAGGTTGAGCACATGCATCCAACAAGATTGTTGCAACTAATACAAATTCCAAAATGGAAGTGGGAAGTCATATCTATTGACTTCATCACTTGACTGCCAAAGACAACCAAGCAACATGATTCAATCATTGTGGTGGTGGATAAGTTGAGTAAGACAACTCACTTTATTCCAATTAAATCCACTTACAAAGAAATAGATGTTGCAAATATTTCATGAAGGAAGTTTTTAGATTGCATGGCATGCCCAAGACAATCATTTCATATCGAGGTGCTAAGCTCACATCAACTTTCTGGAAGGTTTATTTGCAAACTTTGGGACACAATTAACTTTTATCATTGCTTATCATCCTTAGATATATGGGAAAACTGAAAGCATAAACATAGTGTTGGAAGACATGCTGAGAATGTATGTTATGTATTGACAAAAGAGGTGGGAAGACTATTTTCCCCTAGTAGAATTCGCCTATAACAATGGCTACCATAAGTCATTAAAAATGAGTCTGTTTGAGGCCTTATATCACAGGAAATGTAATATCCCAATCAGCTAGGATAATCCAGTGGACAATATTTCACTTGGACTAGATATGTTGAAGGACATGGAGAAGGAAGTGACCAAAACAAAACAAAATTTGAAAGTGGCTCAGAGTAGACAAAAGAGTTACGCTAATAGGAAGCGAACTCATAAGGAGTTTAAAGTAGGAGACCATGTCTACATCATAGTTAAGCCTAAGAGAAGTTCCATAAGAATGGGAACTTATGCTAAGATGACACCTTGCTACCGTGGACTGTTCAAAGTCTTAGAAAGAATGGGACCGATGGCATACATCCTTGCCTTGCCTCCTTCGTTAGAGCACATAATGTATTCCATATATCTCTGCTTAAGAAATATGTTCATGACCCTAACCATGTTATTGAATGGACTGTGATCTTAAGAAATATGTTCATGACCCTAACCATGTTATTGAATGGACTGTGATCCATGTGGAATTAGAAGGAGAGTTCCATATTGAGCCTCAATCCATCTTGGATAGGAAGGAGAAATTGCTTCAGAACCAAGCCATTTTGCAGGTCAAGATGCAATAAAAACACTTTGGAGTAGATGAGGTTGCATGGGAACTAGAGGATGTCATGAAAGAGGCAATACCCATTTTTGTTTGTTGTATAAAGTTGTTTATATGGGTGGTAAAAACATCGAGTACATTTTTTATTTTAAGGGGGAGGGGAATGTACTACCATGTTTTCCCCCAAGTCTGTAACTATAACTATGACTTAATGTCGCTATGAGTGGCGACATGAATATTTTCCCATTATAAGACTAGAATGGACATGTTCTCTCTCTCTCTCTCTCTATATGCGTGTGTGTGTTTAATGCAAATCTTGCTAGACAACTAATCGAAGGGTGGAGAACTGAAACATACCATGATACTGCAAATGGAATCAATGAGGGGGAAAGGATTACCATTGCCTAAAAATCCTTAGTGTCCTTTTTGCCAAATCTCATATTTGAATATGTTTCCCTCTTTTCTCCTTTTTCAAAAAACCAATCAATGCAAGGAGTTGGTAGTTGGGCAACCAACCACCCCCAATGAATGGGAGTATGGGAAACTAGCTTGGGTGGGTGAGGAATGTTAGCAGAGTACAATAGATTACCCACTTCATTTTTTAGGATTAACCTATGAGTTCCTCTGATGCACGGAAGGAGAAGTCGTGAACCTTCAAGAGAGAAAAGGAAAACAAAGAATACTGAGAGGGAGAGTAGAGACGAGAGAGGAGATCATGAGTAGAGAGTTCATGGTTTAATTTTGAGCAGAGAACGACCCTATTCCAACCTAGAAAGAGGGGGTCGTGAGCCTAGTGCCTGCTCAACAAGAAAACCGACATTGAGAGGGGAGGGAACCGAGGGACTGTATAGCAGAGAAGGGACTCCCTATGCAGAGGTTATCCAATTGAGAAGGCTACTAGTAAAAACTCGTGGAGGCCTTGGCTTGGTGGGTAAAAAGGGAAATCCATGTCGTTGATTGTTGTAGAGGAGAGTGGCCTTCACACTCAACCTTTTTTTACCCTTGGGAACCTAAGTTTTCTGGCAGTATCATGGTCTAGCATGGGGGTGGCATGTTGTAGAAAACTTGGTGCAAAAAAGACTACGGGTGGGTGGAAAAGCACTCACTCTCAGTCAGTTGGTCTGGCCAACAATATTGAACATATAAGTTTTCTAAACTATGTTCTATATATCCAATAACTTGTTCAATTTTATGAATTATGTATGTTTTATGTGCCTTGTGAAGTTGTATGAGTATAACGAAGAATCATGAGAAAATGAATTGAATTATTATGTTGAAAAGTCCCTGTATAAATTGGTACATTTTTGTGCTTTTTATCCTCTCTTAATGTATATGTAAATAAATTGTAAAGCCCAGGGTCAAATCTATGAATGTGGCGTGGAATGGGTGAAGAACCTATTCACTTAGGAAGTTGTGGTCTTCCTTAAAAGTATTATAACTTGAGATATGGTAGTGGCCAGATTCAACTTGAATTTCCATGCCAAAGTGCTTAGAGAAATTCACGAAGAAGAGGTATCAAACAATTATTTTCTTTCCTTCCTTAACTATTCAAGTAACCCCATTATGGAATCTCTACTCGTGAAGAAGAGGAAGGGGTAGGTGTCATCCTATCATTAATTTAGAGTAAAAATCATCGAGCCCGAAACGATCAAGGATGATCAATCACGATCCATATTAGTTATCAAATCCTTCTAGAAGGCGTCATCAGAAGGATCCATTCGTAAATCCATTCGCAGTTTTTGCATTTTCGATGAGGTTATTCTGATCGACTAACCATTGTGTATCTTCGAGCCTGAGGAGATTGTGTCCCATTATATCTTTCAAATATCAATCATAGGATATCTCAGAAAATCACATTCGAAAGGACCTATTTGAAAAGTCCATAAGTGACTTTGAGTCCTCGAAAGAGTTAGTTCGACCAAGCTAAAGGTCATGCACCTTTGAGCTCGAAAGGATTCTAAAGCATTAGATCAGATAGATCCAAACCGTTAGATCTGTCGAAAATCGATAATTCAGTTAAAGAGTGTGCAACTTGAAAACTCACCTTGATCTAGGTCGTTGATTGGCTGTGATCCCCACTGTCTAATCTATTGGATGGACATGTTCCCTCAGAAGGGATAGGTATGGAGAAGAATGCCATGTTAATAAATGGTGAGGTAAGTGCCACATCAACTTGATGATATATGGATTCTCGTCATTCTATACTGACAAGGATCAACACATGGCAGTTGGGTACAGGTGGGACCCAATGGTAAGTGTTGGAAGGGATTAACCTAGTGCTAAGGATGAATCTTGAATATTCGTCGGGTGTCAAGATTATATATTGACTGTTCGTAGAGGTCAATGATCAGAAGGGCCTTTTTAGAAGGTCCAGTCTATAATACCTATCGAAGAAGTGAGCCCAAGGGAGAAAGCCCAATAGTATTGTGGGTCGCATACTTCCTGATCCAACTAACATACATCATTGCAAAGTGTCCTTTTTTGTGTCTCGGGCAGGTATTTCACCATTTGCAGGTTACTCAACATA
>CBVK0101020506.1:0-10119 GCA_900067695.1 Picea abies
CTTTCCTTATTTTAGGGTTAACCCACTTCTAACCACTTGTCCACTTACTAATTTTTCCATTAACTTTATTATTTAAATAATTTCTTTTGTATCCATTTTGACTTATAGTACACTCGTCACTTCACTTTATTATTTAAATAATTTTTTCTTTGCAACCACTTTGACTACTTTGACCTTTTGGGGCTTCTAGATGACTTATGAGTGTTCTCCAACTTCACATGGCCATAAATATCTAACCATGAGGCGTTATGTGACATTCCACATACCACCATAAATGGCATGACATGTAATATCCATCCAAAATAATCTTACCTTCAAATATATTAAAACTCATACCATTATACATCAAAAAAACTCGGGTCCATTACCCAAACCTTTGTGCTACCGGAATTCGCTACTGAACTTTCTTCAAGGGTTTACATCAATGGAAACCAACCCAAATAATCAACACACAAACACTTGATTAGCCACATCATCCATAAAAAATCATACACCCCTTAGCCTACACACAGTGCGCAACTTTCCCCCATACAGTTGTAGATCTATGCACGATTATTTATCGAATAGTTGTGCACTAATGCACAACTATCACACCTACAACCACACATGGGTGTGAATTTTTCCATCAAATAGGCGTGCATCCAATGTGTGCCTGTCTAGTCACCCCACATGCCCATATGCACGACTGTTACCTACACAACCGCACATTATGCACGGGGTTTCTCATCACAACCGCACATTCATGAATGCACATCTAATTGGGGAAAACCCACACATAATGTGTGGGAAACCGAGTTCTACCCGTGCACACTTGTGTGGATAAACCCCATTTTCCCACACACTAGTAGGCCCCTACCCTTAAAAAAAATCATGTACGACCCTCCGTACAGTTCCTAGCTACCCTCCCCCAACTTCCAAAAGTACATGACAATAAGGGCACTAACGTGTCTCTTGCAACTCCCGTATCGATAGTCCCACTCTCCCGTAATCTCCAAATCACCTCACAGCTCTCTCGCCAAATCAAAAAAAGTGTCAGGTGCAAATGAGGTGGCATTGTTGGCCCACCATCCATATATAGGCCCTTTTTTCCCAACCTCCACATTTTTTTACAGGATCCTAGAGCCTTTTTTCTTCGATCTATTCTTAGCCACAAGATCCTAATACAACCATCCACACATTCAAATTACCTGGATTATCATTTGCACTTTTCCCCGAAGGAGATTTTTTCTCATGCCATGTTCAAGTACACATGCTCACTTTTAGTTTTATCAAATAGTTTTTATATGTTATTTATCATCAGATATTGTTCACATCGAGTATTTGGTTTTTTATGTGCATGTACTTGTTCAACAATATTACAGCCCCTTCAAGTATATGTTCGACACTGGCATGTAATTACTCCCTCAATAAAAAATTACATATCCGAGTCACACCCTCTGAAATTTTCCTTAGGGTCCCTACATCCGTCTCTGTAGTATCTTTACCTCTCCCACATTTTGATACTATCAACCGATAGCACTCTCCCCCACATGAGTTATCCCATTCATAGTTCCCCTTGACAACTTGACACTCATGTTGATTTCACCCCCTAGGATTGGGAGTCTTGATAGTATTTTTCACTTCCAATAATGAACCCCATACTTATTCTTATCATGTTTCTAACCTTCCCAATGAAATCCCCGGGTCATATCATCCTACACTTGGTTCTATTGACTGCACCCCCGCAGTTCCATTTATCCCTCCATCTCATCCACCATTAGTTTACCCATATGTAGATTGTCCTACATCCATTTACCTAATACATAAACCCACCCATGGGGACCCCGCCCTCCACCAATTCTCTTTCAAAAACTTGTGCTCTAAAAGGCCAAGCCATCCTTCACTGGGGTGTCTATTTCTATATCTGTATACTCAACCCAAATTATTCTTTATTTCTTTGGCAATTGTATAAATCCCTTGTTTCCAGCATATACATATATTTTTTAGTTGTCATCCCCGATGAACTTCTTTTACCTAGAAAATCAACCCATGTTTCCCTTGGTTGGGGCATTCACCCTTTTTTCATATCGACATCATTAACAAACCTGAGTATCCCAAATCCATCTACCCACGATCTCTTATTTTTTCCACTTTGTTAGCCTCCATCACAGTTTAACCCCACGTCTAGTTGTCCCCCTCACACTAGATCTAGTTTTACGATTGCTTCCAATCACCCCTCAACACCCCAACCAAGGGAATTATTGAGTCTCGTAGCATCTTGACTTTGTCCATGTTACCCATCAGTACCTGACATCATTTATTACTCAGTGGATTTCAAGAATCCCTTTTCTTCTTGACATCGCGTCTCCCTTTTTGTCGACATCAACACAGTTTCTAGAAGGGTGGAAGTATCTTGACTCTCATTACCTTTTCAATGAGGAATCTCAAACGACACAGAGAGATTCGTCATTGATTTCTGATTCTATTGACCCCCATAACATTCGACTTCAAAAATCTCTCATGTTAAGGTGGGTCTTACTATATGACCGTTGTAGCTTTCCATACCAGCTGAAGACCTCTGAATTTTATAGGACATCAATGCCTACGAGTCATCGACACTTCTTACCATCGTCCACTACTCGATTAAGAGTTAGTTTACCATTCAGGACCGCCATTTATCGTTATCAACCTCCCCCAAGGGCACTGCATCTTTCTACATCATCATACTTCTTGAGTTACAGTCCCACATTTTGGTTTCATGACACGAGCATGGGGCATGCTCGCCTCATTTGTATAAAAAAATTATTTTTTCTTCCTAGAGAAAGGTTTGGTTTCCACAGTTTTTCCTCTCCCTCCATTGGATCACTCTTGCAGTTCCTCTCTTCACTCTTCCTTACAATGGAACTCTCAGAAAAATAAACATTTATGTATTTCATCTATACATATGCTTCTAACCTCACACATCAGGGGGCATCTGTTATCACTAAAAAATTGCCTGCAGCATCGCACACAAAGGTTGAAGAAATACATCAATTACAAAAGCAATTAGTACACATACAACACCAAAATCCATCAAAAAGACATAAAACTATATAATTGGTTCAAAAATCAAAGTGTGCAAATTCACCAAAGGAAGCACGTTCACTGTGCATAGAATGCGTGGGCAACACAGCCCTAATCGCGCACTGTGTGCAGAATGCACAAAATGCTAGAATGTCTATGAGAAAAGCCATGCAGTTCTCATGAACAACACATTTATGAATCTTGTCAGTCTCTCAACCACTTCCAATCCGACCCCCAACACGATTTGACACTCATATCTGAGTGAAATCTAGCTTGGAGGATTGTCAAGGGCAAGGAAGTGCCCTAAAAGTCCCCTTGTTCACACTATGAACCAATTGTATCTTTCCATGAATGGACACTATAAATATGTGCCATGATTTTGCTATAAAAATAAGAACTTCAAGGTATTGTTATGCTGTAAGAATTATTCTTTGAGAATCATTTTTTCTCTTTGAATCATTCAAGCACTATAGCAAGGGTCATTCCACTCACCTCTTGAGAGAATTTGCATTGTATTTCTTCACCATTGTTACTTGCCATTGTATGAAGAGAATATCTCTCTATTAGGGAACTCAAGATCCCTCCCAAGGAGCAATATTAGATTCATAAGTCCCTTCCATTCTCTACAGTGCTAGCCTATCAATATATTGATCCATTGGTAGTTATATGATTGTCATTTTTTTTCATGGTTCTATTTTTTCCAAGCTTCTCTAACATCTGTTTTCTTTTGTTTTTATTTGTATTTCCTTGTTTCATGTGTATTTGCTTATCTAATCAACTCACAAAACTATGTCTTGTTTAGCTGACTTAACTAGGTAAGTAAGTGTTGTGTTTTTTCTGACCCTTGTGACAAAACCAACACAACAAAATCCATGGAAATCACTTCCCATTTCCACTTTGGTATCTGTGTGGGTTGCAATAGTCTCACAGGGTGTCAATGCTCAATCTTCACTTGTTGTCACTCTAAAAATTTCGAGATATAACGATCAATGCCTTGCTTCATCTTAGGCCAATAATATAGTTTCCTAATTGTTTTCACCATTTTCTGATAACCAGGATGATTGACGTATGGCCTCCTATGCAAATCATCTATAATCAATTACCTCATGTCTCTTGAATCAAACACATATATCCTCTTATTGTACATCAATAGGTTATCGACCCTCAACTGATATCCTTTGTACCTCTTTTCCTTAGGTACTTGCTGCAACTTTTCCCTCACTAGATTGAAGAACTCATCTTCCAACAAGAGGGTCTTAAGTCTCTATCGAATGTTGGACTCTCCTACACTTACTATTGTATTGTGTATTTTATGAACACTTTGGTTGAGTGTGCCATCTACTTTGTTCTCTTTTCCTTTTATGTGCTTGATTTCAAAGTCAAACTCAATAATCAATGTCATCCACCTGGACTATCTAACATTCAACATTGTTTGGTAAAACAAATACTTCAGACCACAATGGCCAAGCATGAGGATAAATATCCTCTCAAGCAGGTAATGTCTCCACATCTTCAACGCATGTACAATTGTGACAAGTTCTAGGTCATGGGTAGCATACCTCTTCTCATGTTCATTCAACTTTTGTGATTCAAAACAAACCACTTGTCCTTCTTGCATGAGGATTCCACCGAGTCCCTCCTTGCAAGCATATGTGAAAACTAATAAATATTTTTCTAGATCCACAATCCTTAAAACATGGGCGTTGGTCAACAATTGTTTCAATTGCCAGAAACTATCTTCGCATTCTAGTGACCACAGGAATCTCTTTCATTTCCTTTGCAGTGACATAATAGGATTTCGGATCTTTGAGAATCCTTTGATAAATATTCTGTAATATCCAACCAATCCCATGAAGGATCTCACTTCCATCAAATTTCTAGGGTACAACCAATCCATGATTGCTTTGATCTTTACACGGTCTATTGCAACTCCTTCGTCTAAGATTACGTGTCCTAGATACTAGATTTCCTTTTTAAAGAAATAACACTTGTTGAATTTGGCATATATTTGGTGCTATCTTAACACCTATAACACCATCCTGAGATGTTCTCCATGCTCCTCTTGATTATTGGAATACACCAAAATGTCGTCCACAAACACTAATACAAACTTGTCTAAGTACTTGTTGAGCACACTATTCATTAAACACATGAATGTAGTTGATGCATTTGTAAGTCCAAATGGAACCACAACAAACTCGTAGTGTCCATACCTTGTCCTAAAGGATTTCTTGTGGATGTATTTTTCCTTAATCCTAACTTGATGATATCTCGATCTCAAATCTCTTTTTGAGAAAAATGTAGCCCCTATGAGTTGGTCAAATAGATCATCTATTCTAGGAAAAGGGTAATTGTTCTTGATGTTCATTTTGTTCAGTTGTTGATAATAAATGCATAACCTTAAGGCTCCATACTTATTCTTTACAAACAGGTATGGTTCTCCCCACGGGGACACACTCAATCTGATGTAACCCTTTTCCATAATTTCTTTCAACTGCATCTTCAGTTCCACAAACTCTAGCGCACTCAACCTATAAGGCACTCTCTATGTTGGCACTACTCCCAACACGAGATCAATTGAAAATTCAAGGTCTCTTTTAAGAGGTAATCCAAGCACCTCCTCTGGAAACTCTTTTAAGAGGTAATCCAAGCACCTCCTCTGGAAACACATCCTTGAACTCCCATAACATTGGATGGTCTTAAACCTTTAGCTCATCGCCTTCTATTAAATTTAGTATTTGTATAGCATATATAGGACACCCTCTTCTGTTATACTTCTTGAGATGTAACTCTGATATTTGTCTCACAAAGACTGGCTTTCGAATGCATTGAAAAATTATCATATTACCTTCCTCATCTTCATGTTCTAGAGTTTTCTCATAGCAGTTCAATTTTTCCTTATGAGCGGCTAACCAATCCATTCCCAAAAACACGTCATAAGATCCAAGGGTTAGAACATTCAGATATGGTTGGGTCTAAAATCCCTCTATCCAAATTGGATAAGATTGAACAACCTTTTCCAATTTCCCCTTTGTTTTAGTGTCTAACTGAATTAACCACACTTTAGTGTGCTTCTTTCTCTATAATGAACATGCCTCAACCACTCGAAGTGAAACATAACTAAGATTAGATCATGGGTCAATTAAAATAGATATTGGTTGTTTAGTATTGATACCTTCCAATTCCACCTCAGAGTCTTGGTGGTCTACTTGCCGATTTTCTACCGTTGTGTAGATTATCAGTATTCTCATGGCTACGTTGTTGATTGTAGCTGCCCCCTATACGTTATACACTCTTTTATTGTCGTGTTGTCTGTGGGGACAATCCCTCAATAGATGTGGCTCTCTACATCCCCAACATTGAAAATTTCCTTTCTTGGGATCCTCTTCTCTTTCCTTTTCCTTCTCTACTGGCTTATTCCTACTTTGGGATGGAAAATTATGTTGATGCACACTCTTTGGCTGACCCAACTATGAATCCTTCCGGTAATTATTGTGCAAAAAATACTTGAATCCTTTCTTCTGGAATCCACTCTTTTTATTTCTTTACCAATCCTTAGGAGACTCATGCTTGTGCTTAGACTCGTCGTAAAAACATTTAGCTTTATGAATGGTGTCTTCAAGTTTCTTGGGTTTGTCAAACTCAATTCGATCTTGGTATGACTATGCAAACCCATTGAGAAAATGTTGGATCCTTTCCTTCTCATCCTTAAGGTAGGGAGCATACCTCAATAGTTCCCTAAATCATTTTTCATACACCTCCAAGGTAACTTTCCCCATATTAAGCTCGTATAATTCATTTATCTTATCATCATAAGACTTTTCATATAGTTAAGCCTTGAAAAAGTATCTCTCAAACTGTTTCTAGGTTAATTTTATTTCCTTCATCCTTTTGATTTCTTTGAGGTCTTCCCACCAAATGAAAGCCCCTCCATTTAGGTTAAACACTGCAATCCTTGACTTGGTATTGTCCGAGTAGTTATGTACTCGGAATTACTTTTTCAAGTTAAATAACCTTGCCTTTGCTTCCTCTCCTTTCTTTATTTCACCTTAAAAGGCAGGTGGCTTAGATTTCTTGAATTATTTAGTTAGAAAACTTTGATATTTCTTCCTCTTTATCCTCTTAGAAATACTGGATTCCATGCCACTACTGGACTATCCTACTAAATTAGTATTTCGACCAAAGGACTCCATGGAAATGCCTCCATTCGATCCACCTCTCTTAGTGCCTTGACACTTTCTTTTGGAATAACTCTTTCCTGCATCATTGTGAGCCATTTCATGCTTTTGGGAATTTGAAGGGGTTTTCAACCTCTCCAACTGTTGTAGTTTTGCATTTCTAGGACCTTGCTGCAAATGTTTTTAAATTTCAGATAGAATCTGCAATATAATTGCATTCAACTCTTCCTTTTTGGACTAGGATATCATAAGCCTCTCATTATATTCCTTTAGAATCCTCACCCTAGCCATCAAAATTGGAGGTGTTTCCCTATCCCTTCAGTCATCATGTTCTTCATCTCTTAGGTGCAAGAGGTCATCCATACTGTGATGCACCATTCACTTCTGTGAGATTTTTCAATTCTTCATATGTGTTGAAACAACAATCATCATTATCATTTCATGTTAGTATTATGACTCAGGCATTTCAAACAACATAAATCCTTTTTAAGCAACCTTACATGGTCTTAGTGACCCACTCAATCCTAGGGTTTGAACTATAGTATGATACCACTATGTAACACACCCGATACCTAAGTGACCTTTTAAGGGATCAAGTATTGAAATTATCGCTTTTATCATATATATTGATCCCCTCTTTTATTTTAGCTTCATTGTCTTCTTCTCATCAAGAGATTTCCAACGGTGGAAATTTCGCTCAAAACTAAGTCCTAGATCGAAAGTTATGGCATTTTCTTGGTCTTTGACCTATATAAAGTTGACACTTGGTGTCCATGTGACACCTTGAAATACCCATCATCTGACGTGAAGACTACATTGCACCTACATGATGCCACTAAAATTCTGCCACCAAGAGATTCTGGTCCACATAGGACCAACAGACCTCTAGCTTGGACTCTTTGTTAGTACTCTCATAACTAACCTCTGATTGATATGGTATCAAAGAATATTCCATTTTGATGCCATCTGTTCAGAGCTAGAATGGCTCAAGTAGTTTCCTTACTCCGAAACCAGGGTATCAAGTAATATACCCTTCTCCTTAATGGATGGTCATGAGAGTAAGTCGCAATCTCCCGATAGATGGTTGAGACTGATTCAGATCCTAAGGTTCTCCTACCAGTTTGACCCCACTCAAATCATCCACTTATGGGTAAGTGACACTTGTCACTCTAAGTTTACTCCAGCCACCCTACTGGAAAGCCACATCAGCCATGAAGTTATAAATTCATTCTATTAACTTAGACGATGCTCATGAAAAATAGATGGATATCATGTCATCTCTCTAATATTTTTCATCCTGTGGTCAAGATATTCCCTCCATCAGACTCACACTTCTATGTCATCGAAGGATTTCTCTGGATCCATCAATGTCGTACTCCAAAAGAAGTCAATGATGAGCCAGCTAGACTCATGCTCAATGTATCCTGCGATGGTTTTCTCATCACCGAGAATCCCGATATGCCAATCCCCGATGCACATGAGAGCTTACTCCTCTACGTCACCGCTTCCTCGTCACCCTATCCGGTATCGCAAAATTGCGATTCCTGATGCAACAATTTATTTACTCCCGGAATTCACGATAAGCTGAACCTCGACTCCTTTGGATCCTCTGACATGTGTCCTGCCCGAAATCAACGGATAGGATCCCCCTCGGGTTTTCGAAACCCACGAGGTCTCGATTCTCTTGCCTATCAAAATCCTGATGGCCCCAATATCCCGATGCCTTCGTGGAACTCTCCTCTATGCACTAAGGCTTAACCCTGGTGCCACTTTTACTAGATCTGATGGCTAATGGTCTTTCGTGAATCTCCCCTACGAATTCTGACCGCTAATTTCTTCCCCCCCCCCTCTTTGGGGATTTCTTGGCCCGAAAATATCCTGTGCAACCTTTCAATAATCCTGAAGGCCTTTGCTCCTCCTGAGCTTTCTTCAGCTTCTTAGTCTTCTTAGAAATAAGAACCCTTTGCTCGCACTCTTTGCGGCAATCCTGCGAACGCTTCAGCTGTTCGAGCTTTCTTTGACTCTACGTGCGCCTGCGACAGCAGTCCTCTAAAGCTTTCTTCTCATATTCATGATTGAGACTTCCTCTTCAGCCTACGCACTCCTTGCATGGCTTCAGTAACCCACTTTCACTTCTGGGTGAATAAGAACAAGAGTTAAACCACCTGAGCCTCCATCAATGCACTCCTTGCGGATGTTTTCGACTGCACACCTTGCAGGAAATCCTTGATCAAGTAGAGAAACAATTGAAACTTATTCCATATCCCCTTCAGACTTTAGTTTGAAACATGAAATCACATGCACAGCATCTCAAAACAAATACATAATAGAAAATAAACATTCATGAGCATATCCACATCAATACACAAAGAACAACACAAACCATGGACTTGAATCAAAGCTTTCTTCTATTAATTCAAATATCAGTACATGGGTGTTCTTCACACGGCTCTCTGCTTGCTCTCCTGCTTCTTCTGGATGCTCAGGCTAATGATACAATGATACAATGAGGGTGCCTATATCCGTTTTCCCTCTTGGACTCTAAACTATCAAATCTACAATTAAAATCCTATCTACCAGCATTAACTACATTAAATGTTGACTATCTACCTAAGGACAAGAGCTAAAGGCTCAAGGTCCATTACAATGTACAAAGGCATCCTATCTTAAATGACTCATTTAAGATCTGTGCAACAGTCCCAAAGCATCTTCAAAAGTTTGTGCTGGTAATGTCCAGCTGTCTCCCACTCCGCGCTGGCTCGCTTGATGGTGTTGGTGATGCTCCTGCATCATACTCCCTGGATTGAAAAATTTCATGGGCTCCTGTCCATGAGCTTCTGCACGGTCTGTCCATGCTTTTGTATCACTGCTTCAGTCTCCCAACTGGCATCTTCCACTG
>CBVK0101020507.1:0-10119 GCA_900067695.1 Picea abies
ATCCTAAAGTTTAGGGAGAATATTCTTTTTAGTTTTCACTCCAGTTTGACTAGTTGAGTGGAGTCTAGATGTTGCATTTGTTTTGCCACCATGCAACATTGGGATCATCACCAGCTAATTCGGATTATTCTTGGTATCATCACCAAACTAGAACATTACCCATGATTCCCTGATCTCCTCCTCACTTCACTATGTTTCAGTCAGTTAACTGAAGACTGGTAGACTAGTTAACTCAGTTATGTGGCAGTTCACTCTCGTAACTGCCCGAGAGACTAGACTAGGTGGAATTTCCCTCACGTAAATGTTGGTGTGTGTTCATATCACTCTAGACCACCACTATGGCACATTGGATTCACCTCCAGTGTGCATTGGTTGAGTTATACAGAGTATATCATGTGTAAATTATTCATTATTCATTATGGTTAATGAGAATTCTTCTATTCTTTGTCTCTTGCTTCTTCTTTCTCAATTTCTCTCTGCAAATGTGTGTGGTATTTTATATCTAGATATATTTTGTGTAGTTTCAACACATTTACATGGTATCATAGCCAATGGAGTGCTAAGCAAAAGCTACACCAAATTATTTTTGCAAGTACCGAAGATTAAAGACAACGGAAAAATGGAATTCCCAAAAGAATTCATTCTTACACTTTAAAATTATGTTGCATGGAAGGAGGTAATAATCATGCATATCTAAACCAGAGGATTGTATAGGTTAACCTTGAATACAGATACAGAACCGAAATCATCCATAGAAAAATCCAAGTATCTAAATCAAATGGATGAAGCATTCGGAACAATTTGCAGTCTCATCTCTGTCGATCTCCTTTTTCATATATCTTCCTGTAAAACCCCCAATGAATCCTGGACCACCTTGGAAGGGCTCTTTGGAAAATAGGATGAGATGAGGGGACACATGCTTGAGGTGTAATTTCTCACATTGGATCCAAAAGGCTTCGAAAATCTCCAAGATTTCTTTACAAAATACAAGGATTTACTGTCGCAACTCAAAGCTTGCGGGGTTGATAAATCTAAGGAGGAGAAACAAATGGTTCCCACCATTCTCTCAAAAATTGTTGTTGAATTATTCGTTTTCTTATCCACATTCCATTCAATCAAATTCTCCTCTGGAGCCACCTGGAAGATGCCTTCTCTTGAGGAATTTATCGAATCCCTGACACAAGAGAAAACCAAGCTCATCAACATGGGAAAAATAAAAGGCTCAAAGGTGCATGCACTTACTGTGCAAGATGGAAGCCATCAATATCATAAATCTAAATATAAAGACAAAATTAAAGCTCATTCAAATCCGAAGAAGGAAGGGTACTCAAAACCCTTAACCAATGCCTCCGGATCCAAAGGTGGAAAGGGAATAAAAGGGGAGAAATGCACATACTGCCATAAAGGATTCCATCCAGAATCCGCATGCATATAGAAACAAATAGATCTAATGAATCAAATATTTCATCAAAATAACCTTGGATATCACATCCCCTAGGGTCCCAAGAAGAAGAAGCTAGAAGATCAAAATCCCAAGAAAGTAAATTCTAGCCATGCCTCAATTGCCATCAAATCCTCTCCCGATGCTTGGATCGTAGATTCGGGAGCATCACATCACATGGATGCCACAAAAGTAGTTTATTATTCATTGGATGCAAGCAAAGGTCCTCCTATTCTGATGGGGGACAACTCTCCAATCAAAGTCACCGTCAAAGGAAGGATTTAACTCACAAACGAAAGCTTCAAGAATGTGTTGCATGTTCCCAAACTTTCTGTCAATCTTCTCTTCATGTATTAGATGACGAATTCCATCACCAGAAAAAAATTCATATTCACACCTAATGCAGTGGACATCTATGACATGCAAACCAATTCCAGGGTTTCTACCGGTGAGGTAAATCATCATTCTAGATTGTATACATGTTACCCATATTCTTCTTTACTGCTTACCCATGTTGATGAAAGCAGTAGGATATGGAACAAAAGGTTCGAGCATTTAAATTTCAGATATATACAATAGCTTAACAAGCAAATATTGGTTGATGGTCTACCAAACCTCCATTTCTCCAAAGAAATCTGTGAGGGATGTGTTCTTGGAAAACAACGTCAAGAGAAATTCGACAAAGGAAAGACTCAGAGATATTCCTATCCTTTAGGTATGATCCATAGTGACCTCATGGGCCATTTTTTGCATCCATAAATCAACAAAGTGAGGTATGTTCTTATTTTGGTTGATGATTTCTCACATTTCACATGAATTTACTTTCTCAGGAAAAAATCAGATATCTTTCAACACCTCAAAGATTTCAAAGCCCTAGTTGAGACATAGTCAGGAAAGAAAATCAAAGTCCTTTGAACTGATAACGGGGGAGAGTATGTCAACCATGATATTCAAAATATTTTTCATGCGGCAGGGATTCAATTTCAGCACACAGTTCCCTATACTCCGCAACAAAACAGAGTTTTTGAGCGGAAAAATAGATCTCTAAAAGAGATGGCATCTTGCATGTTTCATTCAAAGTCACTCCCACCGATATTATGGGCCGAAGCACTTAATTGTGCAACCTACATAGAAAAAAAATCTCCCCATAGATATTTCAAGGATAAGACCCCCTATGAGGCTTGGAGCGGCCTCAAACCAAAAGTGACCCACTTTCGTATTTTTAGTTCACGTGCATGGGCTCAGATTCCCTCTAAAAAGAGGAAGGCACTTGATCCACAAATAAATGAGTATATATTTGTTGGATACCCCAACGGTGTGAAGGGATACAGACTTATTTATCTTTCCTCAGACTAGCTCATCATTGAGCGAAGTGTCCAATTCAAGGAAAGTGTCTTGCATGTACCTCAGCAGCCGCATCCAGACACCTTCATTATTCCACCTGTCTAAGATAATGAGCATGCACATGTCGATTATTCTTCAAATGAGAGTTTTGATTCAGAGTGTTAGCACTGAAAGTCACCCTCAGATTGTGGGAGGATAAGCCCAGTACCCATTAGAGTTTTTTGTGGATGTTGGTTTTATGTGAGTGGAGGTCAATGGACAAAACTCAATATATGAATGATGTTCAACACAACTGGAAAAGAAATACACAGGGAAGTGAGGGCCACAACTAACTCAGTCAGTGAATTGAGTTTAAGTGTGAGCAGAGGGAAGACTTAGTGAGAAAGGTGAACAAGACTAATATGAGCATCAGGCTTTCAAGAAGCATGGAGAAGAAAAACTCAGACTCAAGATCACTCTTAAGCTCAAGCTTCAGACACTGAAATATATCCAAACAACACAGTCACAACAACACAATGATCAAACCTACATCACCATGCAGCTACAATAACTTGACTGGATCCTCCATGCCCAAGCCATTCAGTGTAAGAGGGAAATAGATAAAAAGGGAGATGACTAAAACTAGTCATGATACCACTGTAATAAAACCTACATTACAACAGCATAACAACCCTCGACTGGATCCTCCATGCTCGAGTGTTTTAGCATAGTTTTTACAAAGAGATGAAAAGTGGTTGACTTCTATTAATCTGAAAGTCTCAAATCATATACATAACCAGAGAACAGTTATGGCATCAAAACATTACAAAATAAGGAGCTCTGCTCAGCCAGTTGACGACCTTAACAAAATATCAAAACTACTTATTTATACTCAGAACAGTCCCCAACTATCAGGAGTGTGATCTGTTCACTACATTCAAAGCATTGTGTCTGAACAGTCTTCTGTCAAACTATGCATGTATCCCTCTGTCAGACGCGAGCTCAAATCGACATGGTTTTTGCAGGGAAATATGTCCACAGGGGTACCATGAGATGACGGTTCAATCCCCACGATCGGACCTTCCATGCCTTCCTTTCATTTATTAATTGAACCCTCGAGATCAGGACGCATCTTAGTGCCTAGGGGTGGCCACGTGCTTCTTGGATTGATTTCCATGTGTCACTGTCGAATAGGTTCCTAGTGTCATGACCGATGAGTGTGCCACATGTCCATACTGATGAATGCCACGTATCCTCTTAAAACGACGACTGAGATCTCCTTCGGGTCTCTAGGCTATGGGAAAATGAAAACTCAAACTTATTTTTCCTTGAAGAAAAACATCCAGAGTTAAGGATCTGATGACGTGTGGCCTCCAGAGATTGACGGCTAAGATCCCTTTGTGGCTTCGGAATTTGGGGAAATCAAATCTCAAACCTCGCCCTCTTCCATGCGCTTTTACCCAGAGCTATAGATATGGAAACGCACATCCTCTTCAATCAACAGTTTTTTTCCTGTTTCAGGACTTTGACCCCTTCAACTAGATTGACGACTCTTCTACTCCCTTCTTGATCAACGATTGAGAGCTACTTTGAGTCTTTGGGCTTTTCCCCCCTTCTCTTTCCTCTAGAGCTCTACATCTAGCACCGCATGTCCATTTGAATCGGATGGCTGAGACTTACTTCGGGCCTTCAGGATTCGGATGTTTGAAAGTGAAACATGAAAAAACCCACAGAGGAAAAACCCCCGAAGCGAAGGATCTATTGCCACGTTCTTCGACACTTCGGGACTTCGGCCACTTCGGGCAGTTCGGGCCTTTGGGACTTTGGGAGGCACTGTCTCTAAGATCAAAGGCTCCTTGTTGATTTTGAGATCAATGTTCCATGATTTCTTCGAGAGTTCGGGTTTTGGCTCTTCAGAAGTTTTATGCACTTCTCACTTCAAAACTCTCGAATCTCATTTCCCTGAATGTTTGGATTGACTGCCACCTGTCCCCCTCAATATCAATGACTCATGCTTACTTCAGGGTTTTTCCCCAGCGCTATACTTCACTCAACTTTAAGGTTCCGAATGTCGGTGAGTCGTTGATCTGAATTGCTCCAAGAATATCCGTCGTCGAAAGAATAAACTACCTATTGCTTGTGCTTTAAACTCGAAATAGACTGTTATGAAAGTTGTGTTTTGAGCTCAAAGATGATACCTGTGAAAGAAAAGGATCGGGTCAGCTTTGTGACCCTTAGACAGTATTATGTGATAACACAGAGGATTCATATGATCCAGATTCAGAGTCATTACAATTAGATGCAAATTCAGTGCATCCATATGCAGATGCAAAGCCAGAGTAGAGGCCCAAGTGGGCCCAGACTACTCTTTATGATGTAGGGGATCTTGTTGGTGATCCAGCTGATACTAGGAGGACTCGATCTAATTTCTAGGAGCCTCATATTACACTCACTACCACTGAACCATTTCCATACATGCATATTTTCTTAGTTCAGTCTTCATATCCACAATCTTATGGCGAGGGTACTGGAAATCCCTTTTGGGAATATGCCATGCGGGAGGAGTACAACTCCCTCCTAGAGAACCAGACTTGGGATATGGTTCCCCTTCCTTCTGGAAGGAAACTTGTTAGGTCTTGATAGGTCTATAGGACCAAGAACGCAGCGAATGGACAGATTAGAAGATACAAAGCAAGTCTTGTTGCCAAAGGCTTTCAGCAGGTCCATGACATTGACTATGATGAGACCTTTGCTCTAGTAATGAAGATAAATTCCATATGATTGGCACTTTCCATTGCGACATCCAAGGGTTGGGATGTCCATTAGATGGACGTGAAGAATTCATTTCTTCACAGTGTCTCTTTGAGGATATCTGTATGGAGAAGCCCCAGGGATTTATGCAGGATTCCTACTTGGTCTGTCGATTGAAGAAATCTCTTTATGGCCTCAAGTAGGCTCTGAGGGAATGGTATGCCAAGATGGAATCCTACATGTTTTCACAGAGCTTTATACATTGTAAATTAGACCCGAATGTCTAAATGCTCAGGATGACTGATTCACTTCTACTCTTACTTTTGTGCATTGATGATTTGTTGATCATCGGTTGCTCGAATTCAGCGATTGCTACAGTCAAGAGGATTCTGCATGATAGGTTTTTTATTATGGACATGGGTCCACTACACTTCTTCATGTGACTCAAGATCATCCAAGATGCATTAGCCATCAAACTGTCTCAGGCCAAGTATGCACGAGATCTCCTGGGGATATTTCACATGACAGACTGCAAGTTTGTTCTGACTCCTTTCTTATCAGGAGTCAAACTTGAGGATGGCGGGGACACTCCAATGGTTTAAAACACACTGTACATACAGTTGGTGGGGAGCTTTTTGTATCTCACACACTCCAGACCATACCTCTCCTATGCAGTTGGTGTAGTTTCCAGATTCATGCAGGAGCCACATGAGCTACATTGGAAGGTTGCAAAGTGTATCCTTCGATACGTACAGGGCACCATCACCTTTGGGATTCATTATGCAATAGATACTACATTAGATCTCATCGGGTTCACTGATTCTGACTGGGCTGGCGATAGCACTAATCGCAAGTCCACATCTTCTTACTCACTCAGTCTTGGTTCTGGGCCTATCTATTGGTCGAGCAAAAAACAGGCAACTATTTATCTTTCTTTAGCTGAGGCAGAGTACATAGGGGTAGTTAACATAACCATTCAATATATGTGGCTACAAAATTTTCTCACTGAGTTGGGCATCCAGTTTCATCGGTCGATCGTCATCTGGTGTGACAACCAGAGCACTCTGAAGTTCTGCAAAGATCCATTTTAGAGGTAACAAATGATGCACATCAAGATCCACATGAACTACATCTAGGACTTAGTACACAAGGGGATCATCAACCTACATTCTTGTCCTCCAGCATAACAAATGGCATACATCTTCACCAAGACCTTCACTAAGTAGAAGCTCCATTCTCTATGAAGTCATCTTGGAGTGAAGAACACAATTGCCTAACAATTGTAGTTATTATTTTTACATACATTGTACCTTAAGGGGGGGGGCGGGCGTTTCCCATGAGTTTTCCCCTCTTTCCTCACTTTATTTCGGTGTATCTTTTGTATTTGGGTGCCTAACATGGCCTCGTTGCCAGGACCCATTCTTTATTTTCACCATAGTGATTTTCAGGGGGGTGTTGGAGTTACTTCACACACACCTAGGATTTATTTTTCCTAAAGTTTTTCCTATGTTTATTAGTCTTTATCCATTATCCTAAAGTTTATGGAGAATATTCCTCTAGGAGAATATTCTCTTCAGTTTGACTAGTTGAGTGGAGTCTAGATGTTGAATTGGTTTTGTCACCATGCAACATTGGGATCATCACAAGCTAATGCGCATTAGCCTTGGTATCATCACTAGACTAGCACATTACCCATGATTCCCTGATCTCCTCCTCACTTCACTTTCTTTCAGTCAGTTAACTGAAGAATGGTAAACTAGTTAACTCAACTAGGTGGCAGTTCACTCTCGTAACTGCCCGAGAGACTAGACTAGGTGGCAGTTCACTCTCATAATTGTTGGTGTGTGTCCATATCACTCTAGACCACCACTACGGTGCATTGGCTTCACCTCTAGTGCGCATTGGTTGAGTTATACAAAGTATATCATGTGTAAATTATTCATTATTCATTACGGTTAATGAGAATTTGTTACAAGGGAAAAAATATCTATGGCCGAGGGTAAACCACAAAAGATAGGTATGACTACAGAAATCAACTCAATTCCAACATGTGCTATATAAACTAATGTGAAATATGAGGAAGAAGCCTACCTTTATCCAATCATTTGATGTTCTTCCACCGTTGAGCACTTTGACCCAAATCTTTACACCTACAAGAAGTTCTCAACTAACAAGCGATGCAAATATATAGTGACAATATATAAAATGAGTTAGCACATCAAAGAGCACAATCCATTAATAAACATTACAAACATGCCCATGGATAATAATCATATATTTGAAAGATATTGATAGGACGGGAAAGGAGTATTTCTATTAATAAATGATCAATAGAAGTATCAACATTATAGACTTTTGTGTCGGCATGGTTCGAAACCAAGATACCAAGTTCCTTCCAACTGGGTCTCCACCACTTCAATCCTCCACCAAAGGAAAGCTCATAGCAAAGATTTAATGAGGTCCTCTCAACAATAAGGAAAGAGCTTGGGGGTTGAACACTGTGTTCAGACTTGAGGGACAAAGGGATGCAGACTCAATATGAAGTAATTTCTCCATAGTAACTTTGCTCTCAAAGTTGAATGCTTTCTCCTCTTTTTCCATAGCTCGAAATTGTGCTCTTATAGCCTCCAGAATGAAACTAAAGGGCCGAGTCAGAACGTTTCCATTATATGGAAGGCCAAAGATTAGAGATATTTTGTCGTGACATGGAAACCCGACCTCATTTTGTATTTTCTGACACAAATGCCGATATACGTGAGCTGTAGTGGAGAAGAAAGTGTATACACATCTTGCAAAGTAGTTAAGGAGTGTATATGTGGAAAAATATATATTTTTGGCTCTGGATTTATCAAAAAGGGGTTGATAAGTCTGCATAGGGAAATGGAAAAAGGCCCTATGTGCAAGATAGCAATGGTGAGGCAAATCTTTCTATAACATATGCCCCCTAATGTGTGAGATCAGAGGAGTATCTGCGATGGCCGAAATACATTATAAATAACCCAGAAGTGGAGTGGTAGAGAACCAACTGGACAAACTCAATTGCTCATTACATTATGTACTGATTTTGCATACATGGTTGCCAAGAATACAATGCAGATCAATGTGGAAAATCTACCAACAAGTGTTCATGGCCATGAGTAGGCAAGTATAAATGCGGTTACATGCCAATAGATGTCATAGTCATGAACAAGGCCCAGTGAATCCAATCTCAAAGTCAATCTGAAGATATCTGTATACCATGGAGTACAATCTAATCTCCCATGATCGTTGAAGTCAAATAGGTACTGGTCCAATGAAATGGAAGCAACAACTCAGGAAAGTTGTGTCCACAAAGTGATGTCTTCAAGTCTTCAATACAATCCACCAATGGTGCAAGTCTACATCATGTGAATAAATGAGTTGAGGTTGAACATGATGAGACATAGTTTAATTACCGGTCATTTACGTATACTGTTAACAAACGTGAGACAACCTACTAATGATGAAAGTAGGTATCAAGGCACTAAGTACATCTCTACAAATGTGAATAAAGGAGCTAGTGTTGAACACTTGAGAGATCCATTGATCAGGAGACATTGACGTATTCCCATCTGTCAATGGAAAGAGAGCCTACCACTAATCACTGCAAGCCTCAACATACTCATAAAACTCTAGGTCTCATATCCAGAATACATGAGATGAAGTCGATGGAAAGAGGCCTACTAAAAGAAGAGCATTAAGGCATCTCTCATCAGTCAACACAAGGAAAAAAGAAGGAGCTTCATGATTTGGTGGAGATCGGACGAAGAACATGTTCACGAGCTTCATGATTTGGTGGAGATCGGACGAAGAACATGTTCACGAACCAATGACCTTGTGCATATTTCGCATGTGCCAAATGCAAGTGGTACATGAAAAAAACCCTTTGAATAATAGCCAATGATGAAAACTATTGACAAAGGCGAGGAAACCACCAATAAGGCTAATGGAATCGAAGACACTACACGAATCCCAAAGTGTGAATAAATGTCTTGTCATCGAACACAAGGGAAACCACCCAATCAATGTCCCATGATGAAATGTCGATTGTTGGGTTCAAGTTGACCTACCAATGATGAAACTAGGGCCAGGGTGCATCATAAGACCAAAGTATCATGTGATTCTAAGAAAAACTAAGGGTATGACCGACATGCAAAGTCAATATTTCTTAGGAGTGGCCGACACAAGTTGATAGACTTCCATTAAACAAGAGCATGAGACATACGGTGGAATCTGGTAGCATAGACTTAATGATGTGACAACTAGATGCAGGAGGCATCCATAATGTTCTCTGTAGTGATCGGAAGATTAACCAGTCGGTAGAGAAAATTATGTAATGATATCAGCTTCCTAAGGCCATGCTAAACCCAAAATTATGATGATGCAAAGACTCAATAACTTTGTGCTCTGTTCAAAGGTAACACGACTGCTGCCAATTACAATATAGTACTCCCTTCTCACCCGTCTTTTTTTTGTTTTTTCATAACAAGTGAATGTTATGATACAGAGGAGGGAACGAGTGTCACAAGTAAGCAAAACTAGTTCCAGCAGTGGAACGTGTTAATGTTTAATGTGAGATCGGAAGA
>CBVK0101020508.1:0-10119 GCA_900067695.1 Picea abies
CAACCCTAAACTTTCCATCTTCTGTATGGACTGTATATGTTTTATGTATGGGCTAATTGTTATTTTTCACATGGATCTGTGTATTATAAGATATGTTGTCTACTATGCATGTCTGTGATTCTTGCAATGTTATCATGTGTTTCGTTGCATGTATGAATTACTGTCAATTCCATAGGAGTCTATATGGTAGTAGTAATTCTATGTTATTTGTTTTAAATTCATTAGAAATGCATTACATGTGTGTGTGTGTGTGTGTGTGTGTGTGTGTGTGTTTGTGTTATGGGGATACCACAAAATGGTATCATAGCTAAGTGAAGTGTCCAAGTAGTGGCATTACTTGACTGATTGGGGGATGGGGATGTTACAAAATGGTATCAGAGCCAAGGTTCAAGCATTGAGTCAGAATGGGCCAGATAAGTGGTCAGTGGAACCAAGGTTTCAGGTGGAAATTGTGTGAAGAGGAACAAATTTCGAACCTCAGAACATTCTTGAGTTCTAGGAGGTTACCTTGGTCATGTTATGAAGCTCAAGAGGTGTATAGGTATTATAAAACCATGATAGAATTGGTATTGGGCCGCAGGGTAATGTGGGCCATAGGATATGTTCAAGAGAAGCAGGAAAATTCATGACCATCAGATCTGGAGAAAACTGCAGGAGGGTTGACCTGCAAGTCCTTCAGAATTTGAGACTTCGGTGAAGTTATGTTTTATAGAGAGGAGGAGGTCGAAGTCCTGAAGCTCCAAATTCCGGACCCAATCCAGACCATCCATCAAGAGGGACACATGTCAGCAGATTGTCTTGTTCAAGATTTTGGTGTTTGGGAAAATTAGTGTATGCTGGGTCGAGAACTCTCGAAGCTCGAAGCTCCTAAGGCTCGAAGAGCCAAAGTAGTGATTCATGATGATGTTAATTATCTTAACGTGGACAAATGGGTTGTGTGCCATGTGTCAGTGGGTTTCAAACTCATGGAAGATTGAAATTCCATTTGGAACGTGACATGTGTCACCCATTTGATTAGGCCACATGTAATCCGCTAGTATTCCACCATGTGGCACTCCTTATGATCATGTTTAGTGGGGCCCTATGGTTACATAACATAGTTAAAGGTCAATATACGGTTGTCCCACACTAGCATTGATTACGATACATCAAGATCGACCAATAAGAGGCATTGCGGAGGCCCAAGTTGCACGGGAGTAAATTCCCCAAGGTGGCCCCACAATCCAAACCACAGTTTTACCGAGGGGTTACATTTTATCATTCGAGGAATTGCGGGGCGATAGGAGGATTAATCCAAAACCATCAATGCATTCCCCTACAATTTGAAAGGGATACATATTGATGTGACATGTTAGTCTTCTAACATTGAAACATTGGGGCCCAGAGGACGTGTGGCACCAGATGTCGTAGTCTGGAGACCAAACTCTTCAAAATAATTGTGCTATGTTATGCAGTGGAGGGACCCCCCACCGTTAAATGAAAAAAGGAAAGGGGGGTGCAGAATTTATTATGAGACGTCGATCTAAGCACTGATGATCACATCCGATGAGACTTGGGTGAATATTAACCACTATATGACAATAGTCATATCCGCTTACTGAGGGTTATATCGAATCTCAGTCATTGGTTTCTGATGAACATTGGACCATAGATCCACTCCCCACACTTCGTGAGTTCTCCCATTCGGCACTCCGAGGATTTACAATGAATTGGGTTAGGAACTTCTGAAGCCCGGAGGCCCGAAGTCCTAAATAAGTTCCTATCGACCTAGCACTTGGCCACAGCCTGTGGTCACTTGGGCTGGGAGCTAAGAGAAAGGGGATAGTGCCCAATTTTTTTGCAGAATAGAGCAGAGCTTAGATAGAAAAGATCTGCAAGGATTATTCATTGATCGAGAACCACATAATAAAATATGAAAGTTTTCTTTAAATCAGATTGGGTTATGAATACTATGGAATTTGTTAAGGATTGATGGCTTGACAAATTTTGGTTGACTGCACATTGCTTTTGCAAAGTTAAACAAACAACTAAATCAGATAAGGATCACCGCAGAGTGTAGAGAAATGGTGGATGCAGAGGAGGCTTACAGTCCGGAAGATGAAGTTAGAGGAATAAATGATTAGTTGAATAAGGAAGGATCAAACTCTCATGGTCACGGAGAGGAAAAAGATGAGAACTTGGACATGATGAAAATCATTGAAAGATTACAAAAATATGTCTAGACTCGCCTAGAAGATAACAAAAAAATCATGAAATCTAGGGAACAACAGGGAGAATTCAACATAAAGTTGATACATAGCCTAGAAAGAATAGAAAATAAATTGGATAAGGAGAGTGACTCTAGTAAATCACAAAGTCATGAGTTTCCTAAATATAAGAGGAAATCAAGGAGTGTTGGAAGACACCATCATCACTCCCAAGGGCACTCCAAGAGGAGGGCACATAGTATTTCAATCCCATCTCATACCAGAAAGAATAGGATATCTGGAGTGGATGAACTGAAGGGTGAAATGAACAAGAATAAACCTCCTGTGTTTTATGGAGAGGACAAGAAGGAGGAAGATGATGTGACATGGCTTCTTGGCATGAGAAAATATTTCCGACTGCAAAATTACTCCTCTCATCCTAAAGAGAGAATTGCAATGTATCAATTAAAAGGAAAGACATCCATGTGGTGGGACCAACTTGTGCAGATGCAACACATTATAGAGAAAAATGTTACTTGGGGGGGATTCAAGAAGTATTTCGAAAATAAATACTTGACTAAGAGATACTATGACAAAAAGATGAAAGAGTTCTTTGAACTCAAGCTGGGAAGCATGACAATAGATGAGTATGAAATAATATTCCTAGAGCTATTTAAGTATGTTTCTTTCATCAAAGATGAGACTATCAAAATCCAAAGATATTTGAGTGGACTACCAACTTTCATTAGTGACAAGATACAATATGATGATCCTAAAACTATGGAAGAAAACATAAGGAGAGAAAAATTCCTATATGATCAGCATAAAGGAAAGCCAACTTTCCAAAAATCTTGGGAAGACAAGAAAAAATTCAAGATGGATCAGAGAAAGAAGGGAACTAAGCCATCTTTTTTCAGAAATAGCCTTCAAAGAAAACAAGGTTTTAGAGATCCCAGAAAGGCTGAAGTAGGTGGGAAAATGCCAATATAGCCACCTATGGAATGTTGGGTTTGTAAAGGAAATCATAGGTACAGAGATTGTCCCCACAAAAATTACAAAGTGGGAGTTGTCCACAATGTTCAGCAAGTAGAAACAGTGGAGGACATGGGAAGAAGTGTACCAAGGATCTACGTAGCCTTGGACAACAAGCAAGCAGAATATCAGTCACATATGATTGGAGTAGAAGGTATGATCAACAACCAAACCATTACTATTTTAATTGATTCAGGAGCTAGTCATATTTATATAGATCCTAGAATGGTGGAAAGTTTTCATTTTCCAAGAAGCAAGCATGAAAAATATTGGTTAGTGAATCTGTCTATAGGATCCAAGAGAAAGGTTGTTTAGTTGGTTAAGTCTTATCTAATGGACATGAATGGACTAAGCACAAGGGTTGAATTGAACATCTTACCTTTAGGTTCCCATGACTATCTAATTGGGATGGATTGGTTGGACCAACACCATGCCATCTTAAAATGTCATAAAAAGGAATTCACTTTCTTGGATGAGAAAGGAAACCCAAGGAAAGTGTAGGGAATCCCAAGGGCAGTGACTATCAGATAAATCTGAACAATGCAGCTAAAGAATTTTTACAGAAAGGGCTACCAAATATTTCCATCCCATATGGAGGAAGCACCTAAGGGTAAGGCGTCAAATATTGAAGACCATGCAGTCTTGGAAAATTTTGAAGATGTATTCAAGGAGGTACCAGGACTACCCCTAAAGAGAGATATTGATTTCTCTATAAACTTGATGCCTGGAGAAACTCCAATGTCAAAACATCCTTACAGAATGAGTACACCAGAGTTGAAGGAGTTGCAAATGAAGCTTGAATAAATTCTTAAGAAGGGTTATATACGCCCAAGTGTGCCCCCTTGGAGTGCTCTGGTCTTTTTCGTGAAGAAGAAATATGGGACATTGAGATTGTGCGTCGATTTCAAATAGTTAAATAAAGTCACTATAAAGAACAAGTATCCCTTTCCAAGGATTGATGAACTCTTTGATCAGTTGAAGGATGCCAAGATATTTTCAAAAATAGATCTCAGGTCAGGGTACCATCAAGTAAGGATAAAGGATGAAGGAATCAACAAGACTTCCTTCAGAACAAGGTATGGTCATTATGAATTCACAGTGGTTCCATTTGGGTTATCAAATGCACACGTTGTTTTCATGTGCCTAATGAATAGTGTATTCAGAGAATATCTAGACAAGTTTGTCATAGTATTTTTGGATGACATCCTGGTGTATTCCAAGTCAAAGGAAGAGAATGAGCATCATATTAGGATGGTGTTGCAAGTGATAAGAGAGCATCAACTTTATGCCAAATTGAGCAAGTTCTCATTTTATCAAAAGCATATTCATTATTTGGGAGATATCATTTTACAGGAAGGTATAACAGTGGACCTTGAGAAGATAGAGGCCATTAGAGGATGTTCAACACCTTAGAATGTGACAGAAGTCAGATCCTTTATGGGTCTAGCTAGCTATTACAGGAGATTCATTGCAGTGTTTTCGAAAATTGCTCACCCAATCACTTCATTGCAAAGGAAGGGGGTAAAATTTCAGTGGATGAAAGAGTGTGAAAAGAGCTTCCATCATTTGAACCAGTTATTAACCAGTGCTCCAATCCTAAGGATTGTATATCTGAATGAAGATTTTTTAGTTTGTACAGATGCATGCAAATAAGGAGTGGGGGGAGGCCTCAGTCAGAATGGATTTGTGCTATGTTATGAATCCAAAAAGATGAAAGAACATGAAAAGAACTATGCAACTCATGATTTGGATTTGGAGGCCATACTGCATGCCCTAAATAAATGGAGGAACTACCTCATGGGAAGGAGGTTTGAACTAAGGACAAACCATAACAGTATGAAGTATTTGTTTGATCAGCCAACCTTGAATGTTAGGAAGAGTAGATGGTTGGAATTCCTTTGTGAGTATGAAGTTGATAACAAGCATATCAAAGGAAAGGAGAACAAAGTGGCCAATGCACTCAACATGAGAGTGCATGAGTTACATGATACAACCATTAGCATGTACCAATTAGATTTGAAAGAAAGAATTGTGGAGGCTAAAAAATCAAATTTGCAGTACATGGAATTGGTAACAAAATTGCAGCAAGGTGAAATGCAGCAGAAAGTTGAAGATTATAGATTGGAAGCTGATGGAACACTCCTGTACAAAAATAGAATTTATGTACATAATATCTAGGAATTGAGAATTATGATATTGAAGGAAATGCATAATGTACCTTATGTTGGACACACTAGATATAAGAAAATAGTGGCAACAGTCAAGAGCCATTACTTTTGGCTAGGTATGAAGAAGGCAATTGTAGAATACATTCCCAGATGTATGGAGTGTTAGAATGTCAAAGATGAACATAGGCACCCAGTAGGGTTGCTACAATCTTTATCCATTCCTGAGTGGAAGTGGGAATTGGTGACAACGGATTTCATCACAGGATTGCCCAGAACAAGCAAGAAACATGATTCCATCATGGTGGTGATGGATAAGCTTACGAAAGCTACCCATTTTATTCCATTGAAAACTACTTGTTGATGATTCAAATTGTCAATGAAGTTTTTCCCACAAAGCATTGTTGAAGCCATTATTATAAAAACTAAAGAATACTAGTAGGTGGGACCCCCTTGAATTATTAGAGAGAAGATATGTTCATTTTATGATGTTGAGATGATGTGCGACACGACTCACATGGTTAATGAATATCTTGTGGTTATTGGTTATAAATTGAGATTATGAAGGGTTAATTCCTTATGTTACTACAACCTATGTTATTCATTGATGTCATTGTTGTCTGTTCTTATTGCACCTACATAACAAACATGTTAATGAAATTACATGAAGGGCAGTTTTGAGAGAGACAATATACTAGAACAAATGCAAGGGAAGGGGACCTAGTTCTGCAATATTACATATGAATAACTTAAAAGAGCTAAGAAACAATTGCAAGGGGAGGATTTAAAATCTATCCTAACTATACTACATGCATGAAAACACTTGATGATTATTGTTAAGCCTATATAGCAAGTAAATGGTTATGAAATTGTGATTGAATTACATCTTTAATATGCATATGGTGTGGAAGCTTGGTGGTGCACTTGGAAAGGTGATAGTGCTAATGGTCACACAATGGTTAATTGAATTATGTGGTCGATCCACATATGGTATATTTGGATAGATTGAACATCAGTAGCTCATTTGATAAGGTGTTGAACATTGATGGTTATGCGATTTTGTTTGAGTTATGTGATGTGAAAAGGGATATGGTGATCGCACTATTGAATTTAATGTGGTGATGGTTTCAATACATGTTTTATTAATCATATTAATGGAGAATTTTTTGGCATGTACTGTTGAGTTAATGCGATATGGGTGGAGGCGACATGCATTTACTGCACCTCGCCTTTACTCTTCCCATTGGCCACCACCCTAGTTAGGATATTGTTCGATCTTCCTGTTCTGGTTATGATCCAAAATTTCAGTAGGTTTATGAAATGATTACTGGCTCAGGTGTATGGGTTTGTGTTTTCCTAAGTGTTGCAACCGTGTGAAATTTGGGTTCGACAAATGAAGAGTGAATGTTTCTTCCTGTAACGTTTTGAGTTCGTCGAGGTTATTGGTCTTCTTGGGTGATAGTTCTTTGTTATCACTGCTATCTGGTTGGAGGGTTTTTGTTTAGTCTTGGGTGGATAGCTATCTTCACACCCTGCCACTAATCCAGTCTCTAACTTTCATGGGTTTAATGTTCGAAGGTTTTTTGCTTCAGTATGTTTTTTTCACTTCAACATTGGTTGATTACACCACCAAGGGTCACGAAATAAGGTTCATGCTCTTCCTCATCCCTGTCTTCACCTATGTGCTGTGATTGTTGATTGAAGATAATGAGTGCTATACCCTGTGTGCATTAAATAACCTTTGCGAGGCTAGACTAGAGCCCTACTTTTAAGTTATGGCCCCTATCATGGATTTCTTCTCGACCACGAATGAGTCATGGCTCATCCTGGATACACCATGGCCTTGGGGGTTTTTCCATTAAAAAGAGTGGATCTACTCTCCCCGTGTTGACTACGCAACCACTTTGGCCCTCCACTCGAATTTTTTTTTCAGAATACCAGTGTGGCCTGTCATTTACGACTCGGTCTTTGTTACGAGGGAAAAACTCTCTATGGCCAAGGGTAAACCAGAACAGACAGGTATGAATGTAGAAATCAACTCAGTTCCAATATATGTTATATGAACTAATGTGAAAGATAAGAAAGAGGCCTACCTCGATCCAATCGTTTGATGATGTTCCACCATAATTTGAGTGCTTTGACCCAAATCTTTATACCTGGAAGAAGTTCTCAACAAACAAGTAGAGAAAGTACACAGTGATAATATAAAAGGGGTTAGCACATCAGATAGCATAATCCATTAATAAACATTACAAACATGCCCATGGATAATAATCATATATTTGGAAGATACCAATAGGACGGGAAAGGAGTATTTCTATTAATAATTGATCAGCAGAAGTGACAACATTACAGACTTCTATGTCATCATGGTTTGAAACCAATAAACCAAATTCCTTCCAACTGGGTCTCCACCACTTCAATCCTCCACCAAAGGCAAGCTCATAAGAGAGAGTCAATGAGGTTCTCTCAACATTAGGGAAATATCTTGGGAGTTGAACATTGTGTTTAGACTTGAAGGACAAAAGGATGTAGACTCAATATGAAGTAATTTCTCAAGAGTAGCTTTTCTCTCAAAGTTGAATGCTTTCTCCTCTTTTCCATAGCTCGAAATTGTGCTTTTATAGCCTTTAAAACTCAACTAAAGGGTCAAGTCGGAACGTTTCTAGTATGTGGAAGGCCAAGGATCAGTGATCTTCTGTCATGACATGGAAACCCGAACACATTTTTGTATTTTCTGGAACAAATCCCAACGTGCCCGAGCTGTAGTGGAGCAGCAAGTGTATATGCATCTTGCATAATTGATAGGGAGCATATATGTGGAAAAATGTATATTTTTGGTTTTGGATTCATCAAAAAAGGGATGACAAGTCTGCATAGGGAAATGGAAAAATCCCCTATGTGGAAGATAACTATGTTGAGGAAAATCTTGCTATAATAGATGCCCCCTAATGTGTGAGATCAGAGGAGTATTTGCGATGGCCGAAATACATTATAAATAACCCAGAAGTGGAGTGGTAGAGAACCAACTAGACGAACTCAATTATGTAATGAATTTTCATACATGGCTGCCAAGAATACAATGCAGATCCACGTCGAAAAAATACCAAACAAGTGGTGATGGCCATGAATAGGCAAATACAAATGCGGTTGCATGCCAAAAGGTGTCATAGTCACGAACAAGGCCCAGTGAAACTAGTCTCAAAATCAATCTAAAGATATTTGTATACCATGGAGTGTAAACTAATCTCCCATGATCACAGAAGTCAAATAGGTGTTGGTCCAATGAAAAGGAAACAACAACTCAGGAAAGTTGTGGCCACATAGTGATGTCTTCAAGTCTTCTACACAATCTGCCAAGGTGCAAGTCTACATCATGTGAAAAAAGGAGTTGAGGTCGAACATGATGAGACATTGTTTCATTACCGGTCATTGAGGTATATCGTTAACAAATGAGAGACATCCTACCAATAATTAAAGTAGGTATCAAGCCACCAAGTACATTTCTACAAGTGTGAATAAAGGAGTTGGTGTCAAACACTTGAGAAATCCATTGATCAGGGGACATTGATGTATTACCATATGTCAATGGTGAGAGAGCTTACCACTAATGACTGCAAGCCTTAAGGCACTCACAAAACTCTAGGTCCCATATCCAGAATAAATGAGTTGAAGTCAATGGAAAGAGACCTACTAAAAGGAGAGAATTAAGGAATCTCTCATCGATCAACACGAGGAATAAAGTAGGAGCTTCATGATTTGGTGGAGATTGGGTGAAGAACATGTTCATGAACCAACAATTATGTGCATCTTTCGCATGTACCAAGTGCAAGTGGTATACGAAAAAGACCCTCTGAATAACAGACAATGATGAAAACTGCTAACAAAGGTGAGCAAACCACCAATAAGGATAATGGAAACCAAGACACAGCATGAATCCCAAATTGTGAATAGATGTCTTGTCGACAAACACAAGGGAAACCACCCAGTCAACGACCAGTGATGAAGTGTCGATTTTTGGGTTCAAGGTGACCTACCAATGATGAAAGTAGGGCCAGGGTGCATAATAAGACCATAGTATCATGTGATTCTGAGACAAACTGAGGGTATGGCCGACATGCAAAGTCAATATTTCTAAGGAGTGGCCACCACAGGTTGATAGAATTCAATGCATGAGACATATAGTGGAATTCGATAACATAGACTCAATGATGTGACTATTAGATGTAGGAGGAATCAATAATGTTCTCTATAGGGAATGGAAGAGTAACCAGTCAGTAGAGAAAAATATTTAACTAGATCAGATTCCTAAGGCCATGCTAAACCCAAAATTATGATGATGCAAGGACTCAATAAATTTGTGCTATGTTCAAAGGCTACACGACAACAACCAATTACAATATAGTACTCCCTTCCCGCCCATATTTTTTTATTTTTTCATAAAAAATGAATGCTATGATACAGAGGAGGGAACGAGTGTCACAAGTAAGAAAAACTAGTTCCAGCAGTGGAATGTACCTATGCTCAATGCAGGGGAATTCATGTGGGAAATGGACACTCGAGGTGATGTTCCTTCCAAGGTATAGGGTGTCAAATTGCAAAGGATATAAACAAGGCTCTGCTTGGTTGAGGATGCAAAAATTTCTTAGGCAACGATTTATAACGTAAAGAGAGAACCAGCTAAAGGCTCAATATTGCAAGCAAGGGCATGAGATGCAATCACAACTTAACACCAA
>CBVK0101020509.1:0-10119 GCA_900067695.1 Picea abies
GCCCAAAGCAATGCTATAAAAATCCATGAATGCACCTCATTTTCTGAAGGAATTTCATGTAATGTTATGCTGCCTATATTGTTTTAAGGACTCAATCCTTGACAAAAGCACATTGGCACCATTTCATTGAGCAATCCATCTCTCCATTGAGTGGATTTACAAAGGAGTTCTTTCACCACCATTTTCATTTTTCTTGTTGTAAGGCTTGTGAGGGTCCAAGAGCCTTCCCTTGGAGGAAGAAGGGACTCATAGTGCCCTTTCTTCTTGGTGCTTGGATTTCATCAATAGATCAGCCTAAAAACATTGGTGACATGGGTCTTTTGTGTTTGTTATCTCTATGTCCCTATGATTATGATTTTTGTTTTTATTAGTTTAATTCTTTCTTATAGTTTTGTTTTTCTTTCTTTAACTCTTTCCTCTACAGCTTTCATGCTCAGCAGGACCCAACTAGGCATGTAATCACCTCTTATTTTCTCACCAAGGTGAAGAAAAGGGTGCAACAGATTGGCGACTCCACTGGGGAAAGGTATCAAATTCCTACCTCATTTGGGTTTATTTTTCTCTTCTTTTAGTTTGATTAACTTGTAGGTGCACAAACCAGCCTAGGCCGACCTGCCAACCATCCAATTCAGGGGAGAATTGAGAGAAATCCATCCGGATTTTTCTTTCTTGGCCATTTGTCACAGGTGCACTGGTATTCCACCCCACAGACGCACATCGTGTGTGCATGCACTTAAACAAGAACTTTTCTCTGCCCGCATGCGCATTCTGATTCAATTCTGTTCGCACGCCTGCGCTCTGTGCGCCTCTGTCTACATTAGGGGCCGTGCATTTGATCAAAATTTCACATTGTAAGTTGTTGGGATGTGGGGAAGGCCATTTGCCTTCTTAAAAATGATGTTAATCATGCTCTAAACACTGCACCACACTTAGTCCCCTCATCATATAAAGGGGTTAGTCAAACACACATAGACACTTAGGAGGATAAAAATCAATTTCCCTTCTTTGCTTTTTGCCACATGGATGGCTTGTTTTGACTAATAATCTAAGTTGGAAATCAATTTTAATCACATATAAACTTACATTGGAACTAGAAATTGAAGTAACAATCATTTAGTATGCTCTTCTCTCGCACCTCCAAGCGATCTTGAGAATCAGAAAAAGATTGTAAAACAATTTCATCTCCCTTAACAAAGTTTAAAACCTTTAGGAGAGGACAACAACCCTTCTTGGGACCCCTCTTAGTTTTATTTTTCAAACATATCTTAATATTGTAATGGGCCCATACATGCCCACATGCTACAAAGATAGGATAGTGTTTGGAATTGTGCTTTCTTGGATCAAAACACTAGGAAAGTTTAAAGGTTTGTAACGGGCCCATACATGCCCACATGTTCAATATAGGATAGTTTCAAGATTTTCTAGATTACATCACCATAGGGAGTTAAAGGATAGTAATGGACCCACATGTCCACATGCTAGCTTCCTAGGGATTTTGAATTACGCAAGGTTGTACCAAAGACATCTAGCTAATTAGGTAATCACACTCTTGTAAGGACCAAGTGAAGTCCACATGCAACAAGGTGACATCTAATTCACTAAAACTTGGCACACTTTCACTCACACACAGAATTCACTTATCACCCACATAACTTCTTCTGGAAACATGGAGGTCTAAGTAAGTTTCCTCCAAAAAGGGATTCCAAAAAATACCCCATCTTTTCTGGGTAGGACTATCCACTCCCATTTTTAATCAACGAGGTTGGTTTGCACCCCCAACCTCACAAAACAACTTCATCTAAAAATATTTCTAAAAACTCACTAAGTTTTCCTCCACAGGAGGTGCCAAAAGAAATTTCTTAGCCTAGGTAGGATTTTGGGGATAGGCATCCAGATAACTCCCCGTTATCTGGTTCTCACATTGTCAAAACATAGAGGTTGTCAAATAGGGAACTTAAAATCCTCCAAGTCAAGTGTTCCAATCACCATAAGGCAGGGAGATACTCGTGAAGGGTTGAAGGCCGAGGTCCGGTTGTTCTGTGCATCCCCCCTTGAGGCACCCACCTCTTGGACGGGATCCAACCCGTGACCCATTTCTTAGGCCGAAAATCTAAAATGCCGCACTTTGACTGAGGTACCTAGTGACCAACTTTAGGACATCTACCCAGGTGGCAATTGTGGGTTGCAATTGCACCTTGATTGGATTTTGTGTGGCTGTTGGGAAATATCACCAGCTCTTTCGGGATATGCCCCCTTTACCCCTCATTATAACTAATTATTTCATCCTTCACTAGTTTCTCTTCCGGTGACTTCAGGCCCCACCGTTGAGTACTATTGGAAGGTCCAGTGCTATTTGAGAGGAAGGACATTACGCCTTCTAGGACATGAGCATTTTATTTCTTTTGATTCCCCCACGCGGACAAAACCCACTTACCAACATATATGTTTCTTTCTCATTTTATGTATGATCCACATCTGATTACAGTTTGATTTGGATATATATATATTGTGTGAACATTCAACACAAAGGCTCTTGTTTCTATATTTCTCTTACCACTTTTTGCACATATTCACACTGCTAGTCTGACATCATAGGGGAACCACAGAACCCCCGTCGTTCACAATGCTTGCTCAATCTCCCTCCTATCTTAGGGGGAGTATCTAGTCGTGCCTACTCATCGGCACCTCCTTCACACACTCCTATGAGTGCTACTATCTTAGGATCAACTTTGCTTGGTTCTACATTACTTGGGTCAACTTCCCAAGGTCATCCTCTCACTCGATCTCCTTTGTATGGAAGCGGAGGACCCACTGCCTCTCAATGAGGAAGCACCAACCCACCTAGCCCCCGTCAAGGGTCAAGTTCACAACACACTATGGCCGGAGCTAATCCTCCCCCCCCACTGCAGATGCCATATTTGGCCTCTCTCAACATACCGTATCTCACCAAACTTACCAATGATCCTATATTGCATGACCCCACATGGCCTGCAATGCCTACCAAACTTCCTTCAGGCATACCAAAGTTTGAAGGAAAGGCGGGGGATGACCCCACCAACCATGTCATGACCTTTCATCTATGGTGTTCTTCCAATAGCATTATGGATGATTCTATCAGACTGTGATTATTTCAACGCACACTCACTGGCCCATCAACCAAATGGTATGTCAAAGAAAAATCAGGGTCCCATACGATCTTTAAGTCATTAGCCAAAGCATTCTTTACCTTCTTCCAATTACCCATCCGCCATGACAATGGTCTAGAACTACTGTCTAACTTCAAACAAACCTCAGCCACACACATCGCTGACCACATTCATGAGTGGTGTAGGCGATGTAGTTTGTGCAAAGCGGAAACCACCAAGCAACAATGTCTCGACTGGTTTCTTAGATCACTTGTCTCTCTCCTTGGTAAGGATGTAGCTTCCACCTTCCCTCAATCCGAAGAGGAAGCCATCAGTAAGGCCCAACAATATGACCTCATCTATGCACAGTTAGGGTACTTATACATAGTACTTCTTGATCTTCCAAAACCTGTGCCCTTTGGCCAAGACAAACCTGGGATGTCTCACTCAGCAGACAGACTAATAGGTGCCACCACACACCATGGTCCACAACCCCAACCACCACCGATGTATGGAACACCTCAATACCCACCGACATATGGGGGCACTTCTTATTACCCCCCACCCCCTTATCAACAACCATACCCTGTTTTTATACCTCCACCCATCAGTGGACTGCCACCGACACCTCCCATACATCCACCTATTCCCACAAACAGTGGTACTCCCTCAACATCAACTTATAATACTAGTGAAATCACTACGCCTTCCTATGTACCTTATGGATCGGTACCACCACAAAATCCATACTTCCCATTTCCTGGTCCTCCACAACCCATGGCTCCCCCACATCCACATGCAGGGGTAAATTTTGTTCAACCTTCTGCTGCTCAACAATACCAAAATTTTGAACAGTTGAACACAACCAATCCAACTCATCCATCAAACAATGCCAAGAAGAAAGGACAAAATAGGAATAACAACAACCCAGGTCAAGGTGGGAATCAACCCCCATAGCACCAACCAATTGGGGGCAACCAGAACCAAGGAAACCCAACCCCCCAAGGGGGAAATAATAAAAAACGCCAAGGGAGAAATAATGTTAAAACCATCTTCCCTTGTGCCCTTTGTGGTGAGTTCGGCCATTACACTCATCATTGCCCCTAGATCGCTCATTTCAAATGGTTGAAAGACTTGGGTGCCCTTTCCCATTCTCCTGCACAACCTACCCCTTAGCAGGCACCACAACAATACGTGCAACAACCCCCTCCCGCCGTGCTGCAAAATCCTATTCCACATCAAGGTGTGATAAACACCCAACAGGATACACAACACCCCCCACCTCAGGTGGGCCAATACCACAACTTGAACAATCCAGCAGAGCGTACAATTCTCCTCACCAGTGAGGAAGAAATCCTTCTGCAAACCCGTAATCGTCAGTATCATGCACCCATTGAGTCTACTCCCATCTCTCTAGAGACAAACCCTACACTGACGAGGCCCCCGTTTGTGATCCCTTTCCCCTCTATCGAACCACCACTATGCATCCCTCACATCCCCTTGCATAGGAATGTACACAACCCACAAGCTAGGGTAGCTCACAACTATAGTTTGGTAGACGACTTAGCACAATCCCCGGTTGCCATGTCAGTCTTGGAATTCCTCCAAACTTGTCCTACACAGCGGAAATCACTACTTTCCACCTTGGGGGCAGTCGATCCTGTGGATACTCGACTCATCAACTTTGATCTTGACAGTGGAGAACCTCATCTTCCCACCTTGATCGCTTTTCAAATACCAGTGAAAATATGGAACATCACAGTTCATCGATGTATCATCGATGAAGGTGCATCTACGTGCATCATGTCCAAAACAGTATGGCAAAAACTTGGTTCCCCGGAACTCATACCCTCTGCCATCACATTATGAGCTTATGACAGACGACCATCCTCTCCCAAAGGGCTCTTCTAAAACATCCCCGTTGAACTCGGGGGCAAGACTATTCTCATTGACATCGAATTTATCGACGCCCCACTCGACTATAATATCCTGTTCGGTCGTAGCTACATGTACGCTATAAAGGCAGTGGCATCTTCCGTCTTTCGGACAATGATGTTCCCTCACAATGGGAAGATCTTGACCATCGACCAAGTCTCACATTATGAGCGTAACCCATCTGCCAACATCGATAACATTCTTCCCCTCGTCCACACAAACCAAGACGCATATCCACTCGTCGAGATGGGTCTTGGGATTTTTAAAGATCCATCCTTGTTAGGAACATACCATGGAGCACCACCACTCCTTCATCCTACTAATCAAGTATGCGTCATCTCATCTAATGGAACTCACACAGAGGATGCTTGTCCTCCTCAGGAGGCTTCAGTCATTCCTGACGTCCCAATAGTTGTAGAACCACTCTCGTCAGAGCCTCCTGCACACTCGTCGACCCCAACAATCCATGAATCCACATCCCCTCAGGGGCATAGTCCCATTTGGGATACAATTCCCCAACCCCTCACTCAAATTCCCTTCTTTTACCCTCCACTAGGTATAGACGCTTTTCAGGTAGCCGCCATGCTCACACTACCAAATATGGTGTTAGCAATCCCAGTTTGGTATTTACACCCACCAAAGATGGTCCCTCGACCATCCCTTCCCCCACAAGAAGGAATTCCCATGACAATTTCTGTCCTTACCCCCACCACCCCACTCACTAACCTCCAGGCTACAACTGGGGGCAGGAGAAAGAAGAAAGATCCCACGGCTCACGCATCTCACCACCTTGCGCACTATGTGAGAAAGAGGGCCACCAAACCAACAATTGTCCATCACTACCTGAATTACGAAATTTGATCCCCCTCAATCAAACTTCCACAACACCTCTCACTACTGCTAGCCCCACTACTACTACCAACCCTTCCAATAGTAAAGGGTTGAGGACCAAATATGCTTGTGCTATATGTTCTAAGTATGGCCATTACACCCATCATTTCCCAGCACTGCCACGCTTTCGGCAGATGTTAGCCACTGTATGCCAGAATTTCCAGAACAACCCACGCCCTACTACGTCCTCTCCAACAAATATCACTAACATCCGTTATGTCACCACTTCAGTCAATGAACGCATGAGATGCCCTTTCTCTCTCTATGATTCATTAGCTCATTTTACATACCAGTGTCCTATGATCCTTGAATACAGGCAACGTCAATTGGCCCTGCTTCACCAACCCGCAGAGGCAATAATTGACCTTACCTCGTCACTAGAGGATCTTCATGTCATTTCTCCTGAGCTTAAGGTAGTCCACACACCTCCATGGTTCTTAAATGACATCTCTGAGGATTTACCCTGCAACCCCCCCAACTTTCCTACTCATTCCCCGATGGACACTCTCCACCCAACCACCACGGGTACCCATCAGTACTTCAATATATGGTTTATGTCAAGTGAACCCTCACCATCTCCTAGCATTTCTCCCTCTGCTTCTCCATCAGGGGGCAACCACACTATCACCGAGATCACTCCTCATGATCCCTTATATTCCTGCCATTTCCAATGTGACGAGGAAATACTGGAAGAGATACACCACCCAGAATCTCCCTGGGATGCACTACATCACCGTGCACTCTTCTTTCCACAGGAATCCCTCATGCCTCCTAATCAAAACCCCATTTACGCGGTCGAAACCAAAGATTTTATCCCGTCAGGGCCTATAGATTGGTTCAACAATCCCATTCCTGCCCCTGTTGCTTTTGAAGAAGGTAATATGGCCAACATTTCCCCCACCATCAAAATCGACATTTCCATTAAAAATGGCATCGTCGAAGAAATCATCATTGGAGCTGCTTGCACTCCTCGGGAAATCGCCGCATATAAAGCTCTCTTCCAGGAATATAGGGATATTTTCTCCTGGTCATACACAGAAATTCCTAGCCTCGATCCCTCTATTGTCGAGCATTGCATCAACACTTGGCCTGACATCACACCAGTTTTCCAGAAACAGCGATCGCTACACCCATCTAAAGCCACGGCTATCAAAGGAGAAATTGATAAATTACGTACGGCCGGGTTTATTTACCCAATCGCTTATACTTCATGGGTTTCCAACCCTGTACCCATCGACAAAAAATAGGGCACTATCTGCGTTTGCACAGACTTTCACGATCTCAATAATGCATGTCCAAAAGACAACTTTCCAATGCCTTTCATCGATCAAATTATGGACGACTGCATCAGCCACGAGGCTCTCTCCTTTATGGATGGATTCTCTGGCTATAACCAAATTCAAATTCACCCAATTGATCAGTATAAAACCACATTCATTACCCTGTGGGGTACTTATGCATATCGTGTCATGCCTTTCGGCTTAAAAAATGCTGGTGCAACTTTCCAAGGGCGATGACATACATATTTCATGATCTGGCTGAAATCATCCTCGCCTACTTGGATGACCTCATAGCTTGATCCAAGAAACGCACCCAACATCTCGATGATTTACGAATCATCTTTCAATGGTGTCACCAGTACAACATCTGCTTGAATCCTCTCAAGTGTGTGTTTTGCATCACCGCAGGGCGCCTCGGTTTTATCGTTTCCCAAAGCGGTATTACCGTGGACCCCCTCAAAATCAAAGCTATCACCGAAATTCCACCTCCTCGAAATTTACGACAACTTCAGTGTCTACAGGGAAAAGCTAACTTTCTTAGACGCTTTGTTCCTGATTACGCCATATGCGCACACGGTTTCCTCCACTTACTACGTCACGACATCCCTTTTCACTGGGATGACTATGCCCAACAGTCATTTGACGATCTTAAAACAACACTTTCAAATGCACCTTTAATTAGTGCACCTGACTATAATTGTGACTACATTCTCTACGTATCAACATCAGCTGTATCAGTAGCCGGTGTCCTCATCCAGCTCGAAGATGACAATCGTGAACACGTCATTTACTACGTTAGTAAGAACCTCTCAGGACCACCCTTGAAGTATAAACATGAAGATAAACTTTCTCTTGCAGTTGTCCTTGCAGTCCAGAAACTGCGCCATTACATTTTGCTTCGCACCACCAAGGTCGTCGCAGATTCCAACCCTATGCAGTACTTGCTCAATCGTCACCAAGTTAACGGTAAATTCGTTCGATGGATTGTTATCCTTTAGGAGTACAACCTCGATTTCTCAACACCTAAGAGTAAGAAGGCCCTCGTTCTCACCGAACTTGTCACGACCCTCCCCTCTGACACCACCATTGCCCCCATCAATACCGACTTTCCCGACAAACATCTCTTTTATATCACTTCGAATGATCCTTGGTACGACGAACTCCTCGTCTACCTCTGAACTCAAAAGTTCGGTAACCACCTTTCACGAGATGATCGACGACGTATTCACCATCAGGCCCCCCTCTATCTCCTCATCAGAGACATCCTATACTGGCGGGGCATTGATACCATTCTTCGTCGTTGCCTGACTATTGACGAGGCCGATAAATTCTTAAACGACTGCCATAGTGGCGCATGTGGGGGCCATCTTTTAGGTATATCCACTGCTCAAAATATTATCCGAGCCGGTTAATTTTGGCCTACCCTATTTCATGATTGCATTCATGCCGTGAAACGATGTGAGCAATGTCAGCTCTATGCCAACAAAGCCCGAGCACCCCCCGCTCTTCTTCACCCTGTCATTATTGCCGGCCATTTTTGTAAATGGGGCATCGACTTTATGACTTGTAATCCCCCCTCCAGCAATGGTCACAAATACATTTTTGTCGCCGTTGATTACTTCACCAAATGGGCCGAAGCTATGCCCACTTTCAACAACACCGCTGACACTGCATCGCATTTTTTCTTTAACCACGTCATATCCCATTTTGGCATACCACTCCAACTCGTTTCCGACCATGGGAAACACTTCAAGAATGAGATCTTCATCGAACTCTCATCTCAGTTAGGCTTCTCTCACGAGTTTGCATCACCATATTACCCTCAGTCAAACAGACAGGTCAAGGCAGTTAACAAAGTCCTCAAGACCATGTTACAGTGCACGGTTAATAAACATAAAACCAATTGGCATCATATGTTATTTTCTGTGCTATGGGCTTATCGAATGGCGGTGAAAACCGCTACTAGTTTCACACCATTCCATTTAGTCCATGGGGTCGAGGCAACTCTTCCCATCGAGTGGGAAATTCCCACCTTACGCACCGCAATTGAGCTATTACCTGACACTCCTCCAATGGAGTAGCACTTGCTGAACTTGGAGTCTCTGGATGAAGATCGTCGATCTTCCTTACAGAACAATGAGGCAACTAAAAAATGATCCAAGGCTACCTTTGATCGCTATGTCAACCTTCGATCATTTTTTGAAGGTGACCTTGTCCTGTCTTATGATATCGCTCATGATACCTTTGGCCATGGAAAATTTGAATCACTTTGGCATGGCCCTTACATTATCCAACATTGCCTCACCAAAGGGGCATATATCCTGGCTTCCCCCGAAGGACTCTCTCTTAAAGAACTCGTCAACGGGTTGTCTCTCAAGAAATTTTATACTTAAAAGTAGTCATTCTACTTTAGGTTATTTCTTTTCTAGTGTTTTTAATCTTTTTTCCTCCCTTCTCGTCTAAACTATCCTTTGTGCTATTGACAGATGCTTCCTCCACCAGCCTACCACATTGGTTATGTTGACGGCGCCAGCCGTTGGATGCAAAATCTTGCTTCGGCTACTTGGGCTCTCTACACCCCCTCACATGAAATGCTACATTCAAGCGGCATATGTTTGGGACCAGCAACCAACAACCAAGCCGAATACACTGCAGTCATTGGCCTCCTGGCCGATGCCTAGCATTATCATATTCGTCACCTTAGCGTCTTCCTCGACTCTCAACTAGTCATTCTCCAGCTCAACAATGTTTACCATGTACGTGATCCATGCCTCTTTCACAAGTACCTGCAGGTTAGTATTTTATCTCAACATTTTGATTCCATTACATTTACACATATTCCAAGACAATTGAATCAAACAATAGATCAAATAGCTAACATGGTGTTA
>CBVK0101020510.1:0-10119 GCA_900067695.1 Picea abies
AGAAGGTTATAGGTGACAAGATCCCAATTCAAACTATATTACCAGAACTTGACGAGGAAGGAAAAATCACATTGGAGCATAAAGCCATCACTGACACAAGAATTCATCAGCTAAGGAATAGATCCATTTCAGAGTATCTCATTAAATGGAGGAAACTATCGGCTGAAGATTCCACTTGGGAAGATGAGTCTTTTATAAAAAATCATCCAGAGTTACTCAAGCGTTGCAGACAACAATCGTCTTAAGGGGAGGGGCACGTTAAGCCCTAAATAGTGGCTCATTACCCCTTAATTGGGGCATATTACATTAGTAATGTTATTTTATTTATGTCGACTTTAGTCCATTAGTTGTAATTATACCTCCTAGTTTCCTATATATACCAAGGAGACATTTTCATTTGAAATCATCTTGTATTTGGACATTTATTTGGGCATAAGGAGGTTTCCCCCTAGAAGAGGTTTATTATCTGAATTTATCTCTTTTTCAAGGCGTTGAGTACTTATTCTGAGGTTTTTCTATCCTATATTGATATTTGGTTACTAACACCTTCTCGTAAGTGATTACATAAGAGATGCCTTTTCCTTCAATGAGGATTCAAGAAGACTACTCACACTCATATCTCTCCATACACCAAGAAGCATGGATGATTTTAAGGATGGAAATTTATTTTTAAATGTAGAAACCTTGGCAAATCTTACTAATTCTTCATATGCCAACTCTAAAATATTTGGTGATATTTTTGTAAAAATATTCAAATTTATAAGGATTTTATATAGTTTGTATACGATTTTGGCAATTTTTAAGGTAAAATAATTTTATCCTATAGAATTTGGGTGAATCATTTTTAGAATAGCGATTCATTTTTTTGGAAAAGCCATGGAAAATTATCCCATGAGAGAAATTTAGCCCCTAAAATCATCCCTGTCAAGAAATATAATTCCTTACATGAATAAGTCTCTCAAATTCTTAGGAGTAGTAGCACTATGGCTCTCTAACTCCACTCATTAATTCCTCATTACTCTCCCCCCTTCAAAGGGCTCACATAAAGCATTATATAGTTTTTCCTCACTCCCTCTTAAGAAAGAGCATTAATTCCTAGATCCACAATAATAGGATCTAATTACAAAAGAGGAAAAACAAGATCCATGAATGTAGGATCTCAAACTATCTTCAAGCACATAATGGGAAAAGTATCAAAACCACCCAAAGACTCTTCATCCATGTCCTTGATTCTCTCAACCTATAATTGAGAATAATGGCAAATCGGTGTGAGGTGGTTTCTCACATAAAAACCAATTTCCAAAATTATAATTTAATGATAAATACGCGAGTCTAATTTCTCTCACAAGTATTAATCATTTTACATCAAAAGTGAATAATAATGTATGAGTTTTTCAAAAATTTCATAAAGCATAATTAAATGCATGAGACCTTTTTCCCGCAAAGAATTAATAAAATGCATGATAAAATAAAAATCAAAACATATAAGTTCACCACCTTCACCACTCTACAAATCAACTTGGTGAACACAGTAAAGTCCTTCAATGTGTGGAAATCCATCTGGACCAATATTCAACAAGTTTTGAGCAGTCTGCGACAACACAAGCTATATACCAACTTGGAAAAATGTTCCTTTGGCATGAACAAGGTCCAATACTTGGGATACATTGTTGATGAGCATGGGGTACATGTGGATCCAACTAATATCCAAGTCATTTGTGACTAGCCAGCCCCAACCACACTAATCGAGCTTCAGAGCTTCTTGGGACTTGCCAACTGCTACCAATGGTTCATGTTGGGATTCTCCCATATTGCATGGACCCTCAGCCAAGTTACCAAGGGCGGTGGAAGGAAAAAGTTTGCATGGGGGAAGGCACAACAATGAGCATTTGATGATCTGAAGCATTGCTCATGCTCAGCTCTAGTAATCTCCTTACTTGATCTCCAACAATCGTTCGAGATTGAGATTGATGCATTCGACTAAGTTGTAGGTGCAGTTCTCACTCAGCACAGTCATCCAATAGTATACCATAGTGAGACACTCTCAGATACCGTCCGGAAATACCCCACCTATGACAAGGAAATGTATTCCATTGTGAAAGCTTGTCGTCAATGGAAATATTACATTCTGGTAAAGGAGACAATCATCCACATTGATCACAAGCCACTACAGTTCATACAAAAACAGGGGAAGTTGCAGAATGACCACCATCAAAAGTGGTCCACATACCTGCAAGAGTTCCATCTAAACATTAAGTATAAGATAGGGAGCACAAATCATGTCGTTGACTGCCTCAGTCGACCTCCCGTGCCTGAACTCACCATCGTGCTCCATTCCTATGGGCATGAGGCATCTAAGTGGTCCCAACTTTATTAGCATTAAGATCCAGACTTCACCACCATTTATTATCTCTTCGGTACATGCACGAATGTCACTGATTTTCACATTCAGGATGGACTGTTATGCCATCTGGGCCACCTCTGTTATCTTGCAAGAGAGCATGCAAATATGATTTGGGAGGCTCTCTACAGTCAAATGGCATGACATTTTGGCATGGAGAAAACTGTGGTCATTCTACATAAAAATAATGATTGGACAAAACTTCGACGGGGCATCAACAAGTATATCAGATCTTACATTGCATGTGCCATTTCCAAGCCAGCCATCAAGAAGCAAGGATTATACACCCCTATTCCTACTCTCGAGAGGCCTTGGGAATCCATCTCGATGGATTACATTTCTGGCCATTTGTCCACCAAGAAATTTAATGATTGTGTATTTTTGGTGGTTGATCAGTTTTCAAAGATGGCCATTCTCACAGCCTGTAAGAAGAGCATCACAGTGGTAGATACTACCAATCTCTTCTTCGAATGAGTGTGGGTCCATTTTGGGATACCATAGACCATAATATCTTATTGGGACAACAAATTCCTCAACACATTTTGGTTAAGTCTCTGGTCACTGTTGGACACCAAGATCACTAAATCCAATTCCTTCCACCCTCAAACCGATGGCCAAACAAAGGTCGTCAATTAGATGATTGTGCACATCTTGCACATGTATAACTCTAATCATCTGCATACATGGGATGATAGTCTTCCCTATGTTCATCACAACTACAACATGGTTCTTCCAAGGTGGTTCCCTTTTTAATTGCATAATAAGAGGTGTTGCAAATATCTCCAATATTAATAGAGTTTTTCAAGTTACTAATATCCCAATTTCTCTTAATTTTTTTGGTTTCAAGAATTTTTTAAATTACAACACTAATAAGATTCTTATATTATGCTTTAATGAAATCCGTTGGTCATAAAATCAATGTATGATTCTCACATTTTCTATGTAGTTAATTTTTTACAATATTGCCCAAATTCCTCCCATACCCCTTTGCAATCATGAGGACATGTACTCTATACATACGACTACAATGTATGCAATAAAGTGATGTGTCAAGGCTAGCATGTTAAAATCATGCGTATGACAAAGCACTATAATTATTATAATATTTTGACACTTTAGAGAAAAAAATTAAGCACAGATCATTGCAACAATTACATCACACACCAATCAATGGTATCAAATCTCATTGTTTGTTATCAATATCTTCATAAATATTTACAAATTTGTAGCACCTTTTTTTTCCACAAAAAATTGCACTTTATATTTATATTGATATAAACTGATCGAATACATTCAAGGCCATACAAACTAATTTCATAGAGACCATTCAGAAATGTCTATCCTCCCCCCAAAAAAAACACAAAACACCCCAAATCCAACTAACTAAATGACTCTGCCAAAATAAAACATGCAGTCATCTTCCATGGAAGATCAACATAATTATAAACAAGGAGATAACATATACATATTCCTCAAAAAGGAAACAGGAAACCAACAAAAAGCTTCCAAAAAAAAACTAATAAAGGTTGAGGAACATATGGGGGCCCTCATGCTCCTCGACACATTGATAATAGGTGAGATTTCCTGGATCCCTGTTGAGCTCCTTCTTTGAAAGGCTGTCTTCCAGTTGATTTTCCTCTCTATAGACGTGGGAAAAGGATATCTTATGGAAAGAGGTGATTAAAGCATTGATATTGTCTTTCCATCAATCCAGGGTGATGACCTGGAGCCGACCTTTTCCACGCAACCAATCTATAATGATTTTGGAATCTCCCATTACATGAATCGACTTGAAGGACAACCAAGAAGACAAAGTGAGAAAATCCCATGCCCAAAGTAGTTATGCTCGGGTATTTGTGCCCGGGCCACAGTTTAGGAGCCACTTATACCTACAATGATCACTTTCCCTTATAACACCGTTGGCTCCACTATTTGTTCCCTAAGATGCGGCCACACCATCGAACCAACCAACTATACCACTCCAGCCTGACTAAGAGAGCTCCAATATTTTGGCCAAGAATTTCAACACATGATTTTGATCCCTTAATGACATGAAAATAACATGGATGACCTTCAATATGGACGGTTCACTATTTTCAAATATCGCCTGGTTATGTTCCTTCCAAATGAACCAGCGGATCAGTGTTGGTAAAGTAGGTACATTGTTGTTCAATACTTTCCACTGCTTGAAACATTCATTCAAATTTAAATTTAAACCTGTCAAGTTGCCCAAGAAGTTGATGGAAGATTTAATCTTCCTCCAAAATTCCATCATGAATGCGTAGTCCAAGAACAGATGTTGGGTAGTTTCTGCATGCATCTTGAATAAAATACAAATGCCTAGACCACTAAAACCTTTGTGTTGCAATATATCCCAAGAGAGAATTTTATTCTCCACCAACAACCAAGTAAACAATTTAATTTTTAGAGGAAAATCCAAGTCCCACAAATCCTTTCTCCAACCTCCTAACTTCACATTCCATTTCATACTTTCGGATGCCAGGTAAACATTCTTAACAGAGATACAACCCGATAGATCCCCCCCTATCCATTTTAGGATATACAGTCTCTCCTGCGAGTGTACTCCATTGTTGATAAGAGCACAATGGAAGTGTGACCATTCAATATATAAGTGCCTGGTCAATTCCAAGTCATCGTTGGTTTACCAATTTTGAGTGATCCTCCCTGCCTGCGGTTCCCCCAGTGCCTGAAATAAGTAATGCAATCCTTTCCTATTGATAACAACGATCAACTCATCCAAAAGTAATGCCACATTTACCATGCCCAAGATAATGTCTTTTCCAATTACAATAGAGTAACCATTCCCAAGGCTCCATGCAATCTAGTGCAAAAGGAGATGAAGAGATTTAAGAAGGTACCTCCAGGTCTGCGAACCTCTTTCTCTTTTAATATCCACGATGCGAAGCCATCAATCAACTGAGACAGAAGGAATATATTTTGTTTTTATCACATGGTGCCATAATCCCTCCTTCATGAGAACCCTCTAAATATTGTTGGTTGCCAAAGCTCTGCTAAACCTAATAAAATTATGCAATCCCCAACCCCCAAGGTGCTTTGGCCTAGCAATTAGTTTCCAATTGCAGAGATGTATGCTCTCTTTTTTTCAACATCCAGACCAGAGGAAACTAAAGATAAGTTATAGGATTTGTTTGAAGATCCAAGGGGGCATATTTTCCAGTGCCAGCCAATAGACAGGTTGGCTCTCCAGGACCGCTTTTGTCAATATCAGACGCCCCCCTAGTGGCAGCCACCTCGAGCACCAATGATTGATTCTCTTTTCATATTTTTCCAATAGCAAAAGCCAGTCAACCAATTTATACCTATCAACTTTTAAAAAGAACCCAATGTATTTAAACCCCTCAGATAGAGCATGAATATTGAACAGAAGGAAAGAAGACATGGAGTTCAGAACAGAAGGATTAACACCATGTTGATGAAAAGTAGATTTTTCTAGATTGATCCGGAGACTAGAAGCATTACAAAAAATCTTAAAATTCTACTTATCTCCTTCCATTCTACAATAGAGGCAGATGTCATCATGAGAATGTCATCTACGAATATTAGATGGAGAACCTGGATCAATCTAGAAACGTTAATACCAGTCAAGAGACCAATTCACTTGCTTCAATTTAAGGCCAAGCTCAATCCCTCCATAATAAGGATAAAGAGAAGCGACGATAGAGGACAACCCTGTCTAAGCCCCCTTCCACTGTGAAAAAATTATGAAGGCTCGAAATTGACAAGAACCACGAAAGATGTCGATGTAATGCAACCCAATATCCAATTGGTCGTGGGCATCCCGAAGCCACAATGAAGTAAAACCAGCCTTAGGAAATCCCAACTTAAGCAGTTGTATTCTTTCTTTAAATCGATTTTGAGAATTAATGCCTACATTTTTTTTTCTCTAATGTTGTGGAGGCACTCTTGAGCAGTCCCAATCACATCGATTATTTGCCTACCTTTCAAAAATTTGAACCATTCCTTAGATAAGGTTTGTGAGAGGATCGGTCTTAATCTTGTGGCTATAATCTTAGAAATTATTTTATAATGGAGATTGCATAAGGCAATCGGGCAAAAGTCCCCAAAGTTTGTCGGGTCATTTACCTTTGGAATAAGTGTAATGAAGGTCAATTTCAAAGCCCTGTTCACCTCACCATATGTGTGTGATTCTTCAACTGCCTCCATCAAATCCTTAGAAACCAAGTCAAAGAAGTGTATGAAGAATTCCACAGTCCACCCATCACGGGTCGAGATTTTATATTTGGTAAAACCTTTTAGGACCTCTAATACTTCCTTCTCAATAACAGGCTTTTCAAGAGTTATTACTTCTTCATCTGAGACCAGTCTAGGGTACAATCTTACTGTTGTAACCTAATCCATGATCCTATTCGCATCCGATTCTTTATATAAATAAATGAAGAATCATTTTTCTTCTTTCTTTAAGGCTTCCTACCCCTGATCGTCTTCGATTTCCCAAAGAAATTTTTTATTACGTCTAAAACTGGAAAAATTGTGGAATTACTTAATGTTTCTATCACCACACTAAATCCATGTTGCTCTACTCTTCAAACGCCAGTGTGCCTCCTCCATCATCAACTTGTTCCTTTCCTGTTCCAACAATTTCAAACATTGTACCCTATCAGAATTTAAATCAGCTTCCCAACTCTGCTTTGTGAGATTTGTTATCTGTTCCTCTAATAATTCAAGGGCGCGACTTTCAATTTTTTTTCCGCTATCCACAACTTAACTCTGGCCTTTAGATTGGAAATCTTCTATGCTAGTCGTCTTTCTGCTCCAATCACACTACAACCCTAGTCAGAGCTCCATTCCGCCCGAACTAACTCCCCAAAATAATCTTCAATCATAACAGCAGGGTTAAATTTAAATGGGTAAGCAACAAATCTAAAACCATGATTCAACTGAAAGATCATTAGTGCATGATCCGACAAATAAGGGTGAACAACCCATGATCTATACCTAGCTGAGTCAACTGGAATCGCTTCTGATACCAACACCCTGTCAAGCCTTTTTTGTATTCCATGAACCCCAATTTTTCCATTACGCCAAGTAGGCACTAGCTCTGCTGGCTGAACATCCACCATATGATTTTTTCCAAAAATATTTCTAAAGAATCCTGCCAAAGGGTCGGGTAAAGCCCCTTCTCCCCAGACTTTATCAACACAAGTAGTAAAATTTAAATCTCCCGCTAGAATGAGATTATCCCAAGCTAATAATCCTTTGGACTCGACTGAATCCCATAACTGTCTTCTACTAGTACAAGGTCCATATACATTTAAAAGACATATCCTACTTTTGTCAGGTAGATGAAACCCTGTCAACAATATACCACCAACACAAAGGTAAGAGTGTAACTCAAAAACAATGGGATTTCAAGAAACCAACAGTCCTCTAGATTTCCCGAAAGAACTGACCGTAGAAATCATCCAAGAAGGGAATAAAGAAGACATGAAATATATGGCCTTCTCCTCATCCACTAAGGTCTCATGTAAGAAAATGATGTCCGACTTAGTAGTACTCAAAATTCTTCGGAACAAAGGAAGTTTTTGGGGGGCTCCAACCCCACGTATATTCAAGGATAAGAGGATCATGATTTAGCCCTTGCAAGGGCTTTCATGCCTCTAAGCACCCCTAAATCATGAGTGGAACCCGAAAGTTGTTAAACAACTGAAGCTTGACCTGGTTTTTTGCACACACTATGTGTCTTAATGGGAGATACTTCCATCCCCAATCCTTGAGACTAGGCTAGTGCTTTCTCCTTGAGGTTTCTCTTACCAGATGAAGAGCATCCCGGTTCATTGGAGGTTAAATTTTGATGAAGATCCTGTCCCTGGAAGATGGGTAGAGGTAAAGGACTATCTATATCTTTGAGAGAAGGAAGCAGTGATTCAATGACATCATCCAGACTCGGGCCAATTTCGGGTGAAGGCTGAGAAAAAAGAGGAATATCCAAGCCTGGAGATGGCAGAGTAGCTACTGGTAAAGAGGGAGCAGTAGCAGAAGCAGAAAGGTCTATAGTGAACCTTTCTGACTCAAAGGTAGAACCCCCTGAGTCTGGAGGGTCCTTAGCACTATTAGTAAAATCACCAGAAACTACATTCGTTGAGGAAAAGTTACCCATAAAATCATGTTCCCAAGCAGAAAATTTGGAATACAAACTTGGGCAAAATGATCTTAACTTACCAATGAGGTTTCTCGATGCATCGCTCGTTGAGACTGGTTCGCTTCCAAAAGAGAAATCACCCAACGCTCTAGGATCCTCTTCACTCGTATACAAATCCAAAGCAGGATTTTCTTGAGGGTCCTCATCTTCTTCATCATCGGCGCTAAAAGAATAGTCTCTTCTTAAATGGCTAGTGTGGCGACAGAGAAAGCATTAAAAAGGTATACCTTGGTAGTCCAGGCATTGGACCATAACTTGACCACGCCATTCTACTTCCAGAGAGTCCATTAAACTAACAGTAACACCAATCTCAACTAACACCTTTGCCAATATTTTATCATGTGAGAGTAAACCCGCTTCGTCCACTTTTAGAAAACTTCTGAGAAGGTTGCCTATCGCTATAAGTTCTTTTAAGTTCCACAGGTTTAAAGGTAATCCTAGGAGTAACACCCATACATGTCTAAGACTGAAATATTATGTGGTTGGGTTAAAACCGGTCCTCCACCTCTTCATCATTAGACTACCGCCTTCATAATCTCAGAAGCTACTAAGTATGAGCTCAACATCTTCAAGAGATTTAAACACAAGGCCAAACCACCCAAAAGGAAGCATGAGGAGATCTGCGACATAACCACAACGAGGTGACCAGTTGTGAATCATCCACTCTGAAAATGGTAAAGTGCAACTGGATTTATAGGCAAAACACCTGACTAGAGCACAAAGAGAAAGATGGTATGTTTCCTCCAGTCCAATATCCATGCCAATAACAAGACGTCTTCTCTACCTCTTCGGCTTCCAAACTCGAATCACTTTTTTTGGGTGAGAGTCCTTAACCTTCAAAGATTCTCAGTGAGTGTTCCTCACAAAGAAATTTGCCTTGTGAAAAACAAGAGATAACCCTGGTCCTGTCTGAGTACCCAAAGTTGCTACAGAAACCCTCTGAGACAACCCTGTGCTCTCACCATTAACTTGACTATTGTGGTGAATAGTCTTACCAACCTCAAGAAAACTTGGCTCTGTCACCCTAGAGTGATCTGACAGAGGAGGCAGTTGGGTCTTAACTACATGTAATGAAGAGGCATTTAAGATACCTCCACCACCCAGTTTACAACTCAACTCATCAACAGTTTTGAAAAGACCTGCCCGCTCCCATTCTGCCTCGTCTACTGCACCCATGAGCGCACTAACCTCAAGTTCCATAACCCCAGGTTGGCCACCTAATCAACATCTACTAACTAGGACAAAACTAGTTAGGAAGTCAAGGTTCACCGTTCCAATAACATCGCTTAAAAAAAGGGAAAGTTATGGCAGTTAAATGTGTTGGACAACTGAGAGGGGGGTGAATCAGTTGTCACCGTGCTTAAACAATTATGCTTCTTTTAAAATATTTACAAGGCACTCAATGATGATCACAATAATGCAGGGAAATGAACAATGGCACATTCAACATCAGTCACATATATGAGACACAGAGACAGATATTTCCCAAGGAAACCCATACAGGGTAAAAACCTCT